>UESW01001667.1:151033-246951 GCA_900491605.1 Calamus simplicifolius | reverse complement strand
TAGAGCAAGCCGAGAGGTGTCATTGCAATTAATGTAAGGAGGAAGATGAGGACAAAAGGCTTTGACTGCTGCTCTTAAGCTTCAGCACCGAGGGCAATCAATCTCTTCAAAGAAAAAGCTAGGCAAAGAGCCCTTCGGCAACTCCGCCAACCTTTTTGCTCTCAGCAGTGCCCTCGATGGACTCTCCCAGCCATTCATCTTCAATGACCGCCAACTGTCGAGGCTTTCCTCAACGGACTCTAGCTTTGTCCCGGTTTCCAGCTTCTTTCCGGCCACAGGCATCTCGTCCTGGCCTCCAATGCGAGGGAAGGCCCAAGTAAGGGCAACGACACTTCCAATCCGACTAACATGACTCCCTGGGGGGCAGGTCACCAGCGGACGAAAGTGCTCAAACCCGCAAAAGGAAAAACATGGGTGCTACAAGAGCTAAGTATATTCCACTTAAAAAGTTTTCTTTCATTAAGACTTAAAAATGTCATGCAGGGAAGATCTACCTTGCATCAACATCCAAGGCCAACCTCGCTTTGGCGTCCAAAGCCTGGGTCCAGCAGGATGGCCTCGGCCGGCCCCGAGCACCGGCACAAAAGCCCTGGGCCAGCCAGGCATGAAGCCCGACCTCGGTCGGCACAAAAAGCCCTGGGCCAGCCAGGCATGAAGCCCGACACCCGTCGGCACCTAAAGCCCTGCACCAGCCAGGCATGAAGCCCGACACCCGTCAGCGGATAAAGCCCTGCACCAGCCAGGCATGAAGCCCAACACCCGTCTGCACCTAAAGCCCTGTACCAGCCAGGCATGAAGCCCGACACCCATCGGCACCTAAAGCCCTGCACCAGCCAGGAATGAAGCCTGACACCTCGGCAGATAAAGCCCTGCACCAGGCATGAAGCCGACACCTGTTGGCACCTAAAGCCCTGCACCAGCCAGGCATGAAACCCGACCCCAAGCGCCGGCACCTTAAGCCCAGGTCAGCAGGGAAGACCTCGGTCGATCCCAAGCGCCGGCACCTAAAGCCCTAGGCCAGCCAGGTATAAAGCCCAACCCTGATCGGCACAAAAAGCCCTGGGCCAGCCAGGCATGAAGCCCGGGTCCAGCAGGGAAGACCTCGGTCGACCCCAAGCGCCGGCACCTAAAGCCCTGGGTTAGCCAGGCATAAAGCTCGACCCTGGTCGGCACCTAAAGCCCGGGTCCAGCAGGGAAGACCTCGGTCGACCCCAATCACCGGCACCTAAAGCCCTGGGCCAGCCAGGCATGAAGCCCAACACCCGTCGACACCTAAAGCCCTGGGCCAGCCAGGCATGAAGCCCGACACCCATCGGCACCTAAAGCCCTGGGCCAGCCAAGCATGAAGCCCGACACCCGTCGGCACCTGAAGCCCTGCACCAGCTAGGCATGAAGCTCGACACCCGTCGGCTCCTAAAGCCCTGCACCAGCCAGGCATGAAGCCCGATACCCATCGGCGGACAAAGCCCTGCACCAGCCAGGCATGAAGCCCAACACCCGTCGGCGGATAAAGCCCTGCACTAGCCAGGCATGAAGCCCGACACCCGTCGACACCTAAGCCCTACACCAGCCAGGCATGAAGCCCGACACCCATTGGCGGATAAAGCCCTGCACCAGCCAGGCATGAAGCCCGACACCCATCGGCGGATAAAGCCCTGCACCAGCCAGGCATGAAGCCCAACCCTGGTCAGCAGAAAAAGCCCTGGGCCAGCCATGCATGAAGCCCGACCCCGGTCGGCACAAAAAGCCCTGGGCAGCCAGGCATGAAGCCCGACACCCGTCGGCACCTAAAGCCCTGCACCAGCTAGGCATGAAGCCCGACACCTGTCGGTAGATAAAGCCCTGCACCAGCCAGGCATGAAGCCCGACACCCATCGGCACCTAAAGCCCTACACCAGCCAGGCATGAAGCCCGACACCCATCGGCGGATAAAAGCCCTACACCAGCCAGGCATGAAGCGCGACACCCGTCGGCACCTAAATCCCTGCACCAGCCAGGCATGAAGCCCGACCCCAAGCGCCGGCACCTTAAGCCCGGGTCCAGCAGGGAAGACCTCGGTCGACCCCAAGCGCCAGCACTCTAAGCTCGACCCCAGCTCAGCACAAAAAGCTTGAGGCCAGCTCATTACAAAGGGCACCTGACGACTCTCAACTCTCAAGTCACCTCCGGGGTTCAAAAGGCTCTCAATGTCCTCAACTTTGCCTCAGCAGCTCCGTCATAGCCTCAACGGCTTCATTTCAGCCTCAGCGCTTCAGCCCTGCGTGAGCGGCCAACGGTCAATCGGCTCACAGTTGACGGGCACCCACCTCTCAACTTCATGCCAAAAGTAAAGAGCCCTCCAAGCTCACCAACAAAAGCCACTAACGTGGAGGCTCCCAAAACAAAGCAGAAGGAGACAAATCCCTCCAACAAAGAGCTAAGTACACTACAAGAAAAAGTTTCTTTTCATTGGTATCTAAATGCATTATGGGAAAACCAACAATTCAAAAGGCTCTCGATAGTCCTGTGATCAAAAGGTTACCCCCGGGCCAGCCGCGAAACCCCGCGGTGGTTCAAGACCTATGATTCTAGCGACCCCGAGTCACCCCTCGGGCCAGCCATGAAACCCCCGAGGTGGTTTCGGAGTAGCTCAACGGTATGGCGGCTAACGGATACCACTCGGCCTGGCTAGCCTATGCCCCAAGTCGGTTCAAATCCCTAACAGCCCGTACCCGCTTGAGTCACCTTCGGACCAGCACACAAACATACAGACAATTTTATTTCAGCCCCTGTGGTTTTATTTCTGCTTCGGCCATCTTGTTTTAGCCTCAACGGCCTTATTACAGCCCCAGCAGCTTATCTCTGCCTCCACGGCAACGGCCCCCTCTGTCTCAGGAGCATCATTGCGGCATATTGGCTCTTTGCCTCAACAGCATGTGGACGGGGACCCACATCCAAACTTCATGTCAAAAGTTAAAGGCCTAAAGTCAGGCGAGGATCAGCCACTTGGGAGGTAACGCCCCTTTCGCCTTGCTGGGGTGGACCTGCTTCGTCTCAGGGGCGAGGGGGCATCTGATGTGGCTGATCCAACGCTGTTAGCCGTGAAGGAAGAAAACGATGGAGCCCCCCTTTTGCCTCCAAAGGGCCCTTCGGCCATGGAAGCATTTATGGCCTCATAAAGCCATGTGCACCCAATTGCTCTAAGCCCCATGGCCGACGGCCCTATGGCTGACGGCCCCAAGGCTGACAGCTCCATGACGGGCAGCTCCGAGGCTGGTAACTCCATGGCCGACAGCTCCATGGCCGATGCCTCCAAGGCCGACACCCGGCACCTTCCCAGCCGGCCCCGGCACTTTCCTAGCCGGCCCCCGGTGTCGAAGCTAGGCGGCCCCAGCATCTCCCAGCCGGCCTCGGCATCTCCAGCTGGCCCCGGCACTCTCCTAGCCGGCCCCCGGCATGTCCAAGCTAGGCGGCCCCGGCATCTCCCAGCCGACCCTGGCACTCTCCTAGCCAGCCCCCGCGTGTCCAAGCTAGGCGGCCCCGGCATCTCCCAGCCGGCCCCGGCATCTCCCAGCTGGCCCGGCACTCTCCTAGCCGGCCCCCGACGTGTCCAAGCTAGGCGGCCCGGCACTCTCCTAGAAGGCCCCCGACGTGTCC
Organism: Calamus simplicifolius; assembly: GCA_900491605.1. Classification (NCBI taxonomy): domain Eukaryota; kingdom Viridiplantae; phylum Streptophyta; class Magnoliopsida; order Arecales; family Arecaceae; genus Calamus; species Calamus simplicifolius. The sequence continues at coordinate 243,315 of UESW01001667.1, read as the reverse complement.
AAGCTAGGCGGCCCTGGCACCTTCCCATGCGGCCCGGCACTTTCCTAGCCGACCCCCGACATGTCCAAGCTAGGTGGCCCCGGCATCTCCCAGCTGGCCTCCCAGCCGGCCCCCGCCGGCCCCCGGCATGTCCAAGCTAGGCGGCCCCGGCATCTCCCAGCCGGCCCCGCACTCTCCTAGCCGGTCCCCGGCGTGTCCAAGCTAGGCGGCCCCGCACCTTCCTAGCTGACCCCGGCATGTCCAAGCTAGCCGGCCCCCGGCGTGTCCAAGCCAAGCGGCCCGACACTCTCCTAAGCGGCCCCGCACCTCCCAGCGGCCCGGGCACTCTCCCAGCCGGCCCCGGCACCTTCCTAGCCGGCCCCGGCATCTTCGTGCCCGCCGAGTCATCCCCGGCCATCCTGGCCGGCCCATCTCGACCCCGGCTTTCCCCTCTCCAATGGGACAGGACCCACCAACCAGCTACAGCTACCCACTTTGATGGGACTTGACCTGCAGTCCTGACATATCAAAGAAGGAAGCAAGCTCTGTCATTGCTGCCATCACCTTAAATGCTCTAACAAGTGGTAGAACCCCATGCCTCACAGACATCAGCTCTGACACTTCACCCATCAAGGTCATCATTACAAGGCCTCAACTAGTCAAGCCAGACAAACTCTAAGCACCTATAAAGAGGGTAAGAGGGACCTCGACCAGGTAACACACTCGTTACACCCCTAAACACTCACAGCGAGGGATCTTCTCGGAGCCATCTCTCTCTCTCTTTCTCTTTCGAGCTTCCTCAAGCTCACGGCTATTGCCCAAACCACTGACTTGAGCGTCGAAGGGTCCCCGCCAGAATCTTCGGCCCTCGAGACTTGCTTGCAGGCGCGAGGAGCTCGCTGGAGGAGGCGACCGAACGCTCGAGGCCGGTGATTTGGCATCAACAGCAGCTTTTTTTCTTTATTTTTTCATTATAAGTTCATTTAAGAGCTTTTAAAAGTATTTTAACTTTCGAATTTCAATTCAATCCTTTTCAACTTGCTACAAATTAACATTAACATACAAAAATATTTACGAGAACCTGATTATAATTTCAATTGAATAATTTATGCAAATCTCCCAAAACATTTCAAAAATTAAAAAAAAAAACTAAGAGTATTACACTCAAAGTGCTAAATGCATAAGGAACTTAAAGCTTTAAACATAATAGCTTTAATGATTTTCAATAATACCTATTTTTTTAACATATTTATGAAATATTTTTGCTGGTAACCCTTTAGTCAGCATATCCGCAATCATAAGATCGGTGCTAATATGTTCGATTGACTCCCTTTGTTTCTGAACTTCTTTTTTAACGACAAAGTATTTCAATTTTATATACTTAGTACCCTTTGAATACTTGTTATTTTTAGAAAAAAAGACTGCTATGGAGTTATCATAATAAATTTTCAACGGCTTGGCCATACTGTTGACAATCTCAAGTCCTTAAATAAAGTTCTGCAGCCATGAACTATGAACGGTTGCCCTCAAAGCATGCCACAAATTCAGCTTTCAAGTTGATGCAGCAATGATAGACTGCTTCACACTCTTTCATGACATTGCTCTTTTAGCTAAAAGGAATAAATAACCAAATATGGACCTTCTGGTATCAGCACACCTAATAAAATTTGAATCTGAATATCTCTTGACCTTAAGATTATCAAATCTCCTATAAGTGAGCATGTGATCCTTTGTTCTTTGCAAGTACTTTAGCACATTCTTTGCAACTCTTTAATGATCCATTTCTAGATTACTTTGATAACTATTCAGCATCCTGATAGCAAAACTGATGTCTGGCATGATACAAGTCTGAGCATATATTAAGCTTCCAATAATCGATGCATAAGGAATTTGTTTCATTTGTTTGTATTCTAATTCATTCTTTGGGCATTGCATGAGGCTAAATTTATCTCCTTTCTGAATTGGAACAACACTTGCAGATCATTTGTTCATACTAAATCTCTCAAGAACTTTATTAATATATGTCTTTTGAGACAATCCTTCTGATCTATCACAAAATATTTCAATTTCAATTACATAGAATGCCTCACCGATATCTTTCATTTCAAAGTTCTTAGAAAGAAAATTCTTGATCTCATACAATAAGCCAAGGTTATTAGTAGCTAGCAAGATGTCATCAACATATAGAACCAAAAATATGATCTTGTTTTCACTGACCTTCAGATATATACATTAATCAACGATATTTTCTTTAAATCTAAAGGATGTAATGGTATTGTTGAACTTAAGATACCATTATTGGACAGCTTGCTTAAGTTCGTATATTGACTTCTTCAGTTTACACACCATATATTCCTTTCCATCAGATAAAAAGCCTTCAGATTGGTCCATATAAACCTCTTCATTCAAACTCCCATTTAAGAAAGATAATTTTCACATCTATTTAATGTAACTTCAAATCATAATGAGTTATCGTTGCCATAATAATTCTAAATGAGTCCTTCTTAGAGACTAAAAAAAAGCCTCTTTGTAGTCAATGCCACCTTTTTGAGTAAAACTTTTAGCAACAAGTTTAGCTTTACAACATTCCATATAGCCACTTGAGTCATGTTTGGTCTTAAAGACCCATTTACATTCAACTCTTTTTCAACCTTCAGGCAATTTAACAAGATCCAAGATTTCATTATGATCCATTGATTTTAACTCATCTTAATGGCATCTAACCATTTAAAAGAATCAACACTTTCCATGGCTTGTGAAAAAGAAATTGGATCATTATCAATATCCAAATCAAAATCTGACTCTTGTATATGAACTACATAATCACCTGAAATAGCAACTCATCTTTGTTGTTGAGACCTTCTTAATGCTACTTCATTAGGTTTATCTATTGTAGGTTCATTAGTGATAGTATCATTTTGTGGTATTTGATCATTGATTTGTTATTCTTGAGAGTTGTTAAAAAGTCCAACAACTCTAGGAACAATAACTTGAGAAGAGTTATAAGTAAAGAAACTTACACCTTAACTTCTTAGATTTCCACTTTACGTGGTTCCAAACTCTCACTAACTTTACTATTCTCAATAAACCTAGCATTTTCAAATTCAACAATTCTTCTATTATGGCTAGAATAATAAAATCTATACCCTTTTAATTTTTGTGGATAACTAACGAAGAAACCACAAGTTGTTCTTGAGTTTAATTTCTTTTCATATGGATTGTAAATCCTTACTTTCGCTTGGTAACCCCAAACATGTATAAATGCTTCAAACTGAGTTTTCTTTTGTTCATAGTTCAAAAGGAGTATGTGGAACTGCCTTACTAGAAACTGTGCTTAGCATATGCATAGCGATCTTTAAAGCATGCATCCATAATGATAAGTGCAATGATGAATTTTTAACATACTTTTAGCCATATCCATTAGAGTTCAATTATGCCTTTTTGCAACACCATTATGTTATGATGTTATAGGCATTATGTATTGAGCACATATACCATGCTTTTCAAGAAATTTAGCAAATGGACCATAATATTTTCTAGATTCATCATATTTTTCATAATATTCATCATCTCTGTCAGACTTGATAATTTTTACTTTTCTATCTAGTTGTCTTTCAACCCCATTAATAAACACTTTCAGAGCATTTATCGATTCAGATTTTTTATGCAACAAATTGACATAGCCATAATATGAAAAATTATTAATAAAGATGATAAAATATTTTTCTTCATCAAAAGATGGAATATCAAAAGGCTTACGTATATCAATGTGTATAATTTCAAAGAGCTGTATACTTCTCATGATGTTTTTCTTGATTGTGTATTTGTGTGTTTTCCTTTAATACAATCAACACATCCCAAGATTAGTAAATTAGGAAGGATTTCATTCTTTACTAATCTCTCAATTCTTTTTTTCGATATATGACCCAAACATTTATACCACAAGTAAGCTAATTATTCATTCACTAAACCACATTTAGTACCAACATTATGATGCAATGTCAATAATGTTTTAACAAAAAGATTATCAAGCTTAAATTTATACAAACTATCTGAAAAAACATTAGAACTAATGAGATGATTGTGTTTAAACAAACTGAAACATCCATTCCCAAATTTAAAACAATATCCAATCAAGTCAAGTTTAGACAAAGAAACTACATTATGAGAAACAAAAGGGACATAAAGTGTTTGAAAAATGTTTAAATGATGTCCAGTGTCTAAAATCAAACGATAAGTTCCAACGGGTTCAACTGAAACTTTGACTCGGTTTTTCATGAAGATAAAGTCTTCATTTGGGTTTATGGTTTTGATCGTAAGGAATCCCTACATTGTATTAGAAATATGAGTGGTGCAATCAGTATCAATCTACCAAATGTTATAAAGAACTTCTGTTATGTTTGATTCGAAACATACATAAGCACTAGGCTTACCTTTCTTTTCGAATCATGCTTTACATTTCAGGCAATCTTTCTGATAGTGTCCATACTTTTTGCAAATATGATACTTATCATCCTTTTGTTCCTTCTTGTGGATTTGAGTATATGACCCATTTATCTTTAGTGGTCGTTGATTGCTTTTTTCTTTCTTATCCTTCTTTGATTTCTTTTCAGCTCCTTGCTGACCCATGAGATTGATAAAGTGATTTTCTTATTCCTTAAGCCTTACTTCCTCTTGAATGAGCATATTTTGTAGTTTATTCACGTTCTACTTATCCTTTATAGTATTATAACTTATATGAAATGGACCATACTCAAGAGACAAGGAATTAATTATGAATTGCACAAGAAAATTCTCATTTACTTTCAATCCCATAAACTTCAATCTTGCTACTATGTTCGTCATTTCAATGATATGCTCATGCATAGTACAAGAACCATCAAACTTAATATTGGTTAAAGTACTCATTAATATCCGAGCAAGTGTCTTAACAGTAGAGTCAGATTAGAAACGTGCTTTCACAAACTACATAAATTCCTTAGGACTTTCAGTAGTAGAAATTATGGATTTGATGTTGTTTGCTACAATCATTCGCATGAACATCAAGCTAAGTCTATTTGGTCTTTCCCAAGTCCTATGAAAAGACATCTATTCAGTACTGCTAGATTCCGTAAGAGCAATAGGTTTCTCATTTATGAGTGCCAAATTAAGATCCAGAACATCGAGGTGAAACCGAACTTGTTTGCGCCATTTAGAGAAATTAAGTCCATTGAACGTTTGAATAGACATAACTTGTGAGTGAAGAGAAATAGAAACGGATACTATAAATATAGAGAATATGTTCACACATTAATGCTTTGAATAATATACTTAAACAAATATTCAGGTTCCATAAAATCAAGTAAATAATAAATACATATTGAAGTTCTTCTTTGAATGATATAATAATATATAACAATAAATATAACTGATGCTTAATTTTAATTTTACATACTTACAATTATATATACTCAAATTAGATATGTTTGTTATCTTTAGATATACTAAACATACCAAACCAAGCATATCAAATGATCACATCATGTTCATAGATTATAAAAAAAATAACGAAGCAATCTTCGGGCGATCCTTAAATATTTATAATCAATGAACTTCAATATACTCATGACAAATAAACAACCATGTCATTCATTTATAAGCATCACATAATCATGAGTAATTGAATTTATTTAATTTGATATCTATAAACTTTTAATCTATCCACTTTGGTGACTAATAAATTGCACATAATATAGACATCCAAATTTGATATACAACCGACTTAAAGTCTCATGACATACACATGTATTTTAGTGTGATGCTTTTCAAAACATATTATTGATAAATCATTTTAAAAATATAAAGGATATATATAATTTCATATTATTTATTTATTAAAGAAAAAACATAAAAAATAAGGGCTTCCTAGGGGGTCATCCATCCAAGTACTACAATGAGTTTAATAATTATTTTATTAATTTCTGGCTACTGAGCTAAAATCCTCCCATAGTTGAGAGTAGGAGATATACGCTGCTCTGTGAAACTAGCCTTACGTGGTCGGCTCCACTTTAGGAGGACAAGCGAGATCCAAAGCTTTCACCCGAATCCCGCCCACTAACAAACTTAGGGATGGGCGAGAGCCAACTTTATGCATCATTTGCACTCGGAACCAAGGACACAATCGACCGTCCAAACCAGCTTCAGCTCTTGATCAACATTTTTTTTAAAATGCATTGTTTCAATTCTTTCTTCGCGGTTAAGCCAAATCATTGAAACCAAAATCCAGTTAATTTTCATTGGACGTGGGACAACTGTTCCCTGTGGCTTGGACAACGAAAATTAGGATATATTTTGAGAAACATGAAATTGCAGCAAGAGAGAAAAAAAAATGAAGATAGATAATTTGTAATAAAAAAATCATAAATCATTTAATCAAGGCTCTGATACTACCTGTAGATCCATAAGAGATTTTTTTTTTAATTGTGCAGTTCAAATTCTAATTTACACAAATCATAAGGCTAAGATCTTAGAATAAAATAATTTTCATAATAAACCTTAAATTAAAAAAGCATACCTTGATCGATTAAAATTTTTTGATAAGAAATCGCATAGAGATTGATTGATTATAGAGAGGTTGAGTTTCTCCCTCTTTCCCTTATCTTCCTATGTTTTTGATGAAAAATCATACTCTATTTGAAAGAGAGAGGACCAATTTCATAATACATTAAATCCCTCTTCTCATCAAAAAGATTGTTATCATATAACAACTTCCCAAAATCAACTAATAAAAAATTAGCTATTATTTTTATTAAACCATTATTATCATTTAAATTTAAATAAATAATAAAATTACTTATTATAATTATTATTTAAATTAAATAAATAATAAATCAGTTATATTCGCACGTGGGTCATAGAAAGTCCATTATAGTAGAAATATTCATTTCCTTAAACCTTCATCTCCAAACTATGTGTTGGGCTCCAGATCTCTCTCTCTCTCTATTCCGCTATGATCTAGGGACAGGAATAAGTCTAAATATTCTCTAGAGATCAAAACTATAATTTTTGTCATGCTCGAAGTTTTTGGGAATGAAACGTAACACTAATGTCGTTAAGAAGAGAGAGTTGTAGGATTTCCCTTGCTTGTCTTGTGCAAATGAATTGACAAGATATGCAGATTGTATTTGTGACGCTTGCTTGTCCAAAAGATGAGTGAAAATCTATTTTAGTATATGTGAGCTCCCATTCACATGGCCATCGAATTCATGTTTTCTTATACAAGACTATCACATAGTTTTTTTTTTTTTTTCTCTCTCTCTCTCTCTCTCTCTCTCTCTCTCTCTCTCTTCCTTTTTTTTTTTTTTTTTTTTTTTAATGAACAACATTGGTAATAGATGTTCCAGAGATCAATAGAGCATTGAGATGATAAATAAAAATTACATATTTATGGTTTTGCTTGAAGGAGTGGTCCTTGAAGAGCTATGAGATGGGCGTATAATCGGAAGAGAAGATGTGTGAGCAATGTTTTAAAAATTGGATCGGACAACGAATCGGCTTAACATTTGGATAGGTCAATCGGTTGGACCGGTGAACTGGTTCGATCAAACCGGATAATATTATAATTAAATTTTAATTTAATAATATAAAATAATAAAATATAAATATAATTTAAATAAAAAATTAAAAAAATTTAAAAACCGGGTTTGATCGGTTGAAATCCGATCGATTCAATGGATTTTTTTTTTTAACAGTCATATAAAAATTAATTTAATAATAAAATCGGACCGAACTGATGATCAATTTTTGATTGAACCGATTGGATCGGTCGGTCAGTCCTATTTTCAAAACATTGTGTGAGAGGCGAGAGGGAAAGTGACGAGATGAATGAAGAGTTAATGGTTTTGTTAATGTGGGATTATGGTAAGGATGCCCTCTCTCTCTCTCTCTCACACACTCTCTCACCCCATATCTATTTGTGATCCATGGCGATGCATTTTAAATATGTTGAAGATGGCCGTGTCAAATCAGATGTTGATGATGTCATGTCAAATCAGATGTTGGAGGTCAATTATCCCAATCTATTGATCAATAATTTCATTGATCTCGCATTTGTTATTGGTAGACGCTACGATCTTGAGCTACTAAGGCAGGTGCTATGATTTTGGAAAGTATTGCATGTCATCGTAGGAAAGAATGTGGGTTGGGCGTCATGATGGGTTCATCCGATCCGATTCATTCAAAATTTGACAAGAAGAAAGAGAAGTTGGAGGAAGTTGAAAAAGCTTCCTCCCCATGATTAATTACTGCTAGAAGGCTGTTACTTTTCTGTAGAAAAATAAGCCCTTTCTTCCTCCATTTGAATCTCCCTCTTTGCTTCATTGTTAGCTTTGTTTTATTTTTTTTATGGTGTTAATTGATATATGGAATCATATGTATAGTCCGTCCAAGTGACCATACATTTAACCTGCTCTATTAATATCTTCTCGTGAAACAACATCAGAATATCTCATTTTCAGATTGGAATGAGGCAATTATATTTTTAACTCTTAACATTTGTAAACAAACTGTTTCTAATAAAAAATGTCAACCATTATAACGCCAACTCCTCCGGCTTTGCTGATGTACCATGCATGCCTCCAGTCTGCATGTCTATAAATAAGCCCATATCTAATTAATAGACAGCTTTTATCGGTTCTTTTAAGGTAATTATTGGCATGCATGGTAAGTTATTATCACTGGTGAAAAGCTTAGAGACTGGGGAAAAAAGAAAAAAAATTAATATTATTTGTACTTTTAAGTTAATATTTCAAAGCATGGTAAGTTTTAAAAGAACCGATAAAAGCATGGTAAGTTAATATTATAATTTTTTCTTAAAATTATAATATTATTTGTACTTTTAAGTTAATATTTCAAAGCATGGTAAGTTTTAAAAGAACCGATAAAAGCATGGTAAGTTAATATTTCAAAGCTTAGAGAGACTAGGAAAAAAAAGAAAAAATTATATTATTTGTCCTTTTAAGTTATTATCACTGGTGAAAAGAATGTAGAGCCTAGTGTGGTACTCCAAAGCTTAAATCTTATGGTGGAGGTTTGTAAGCTCCACAGGGTTAAGGCCCAGGTTGTTGGGTCTTGAGAGGGCTAGTCTATCATTGGCTGGGTTTAGGCCCAAAGTGTGGGTTGGTCCAAGGGAATTTTTTTAGGGTTTATTATCCATATAATAAGGCACAGGTTCATGTGTGGTGCTGGTTTTATTTTGGTGGCCGTCATGGGGACGGGATATATATAGTCATGTAACGATGATGATTTGGTAATGAAAAAAGAAACTCTTTTCTCCCTAGAATAAGCTATCCCTCTCCTTTTCTCTCTTATCCACGTCTTTCTCTCTTTCTCACGTATAGCTGCCCTAGATTTCTAGGGTTTTTTATTGCTGCCATCTCTGCCCTAGCCATTTTCTTGGAACCACCTCTCTCAAAGAAGGAGAAGGAAGAAACCGTAGCAGCACCTTCTTCTTCGGCAGCGTTTCTTGATTTTCTGGATCAGATCTGAAGGTTCACGTGAGGAAGAAGAGAGGTCACCACCCTCTCTTACAATCTTGGGGCACAAGAAACCAAAGAAAATCCTAGTTGCTAATCAATCTGGGAAGATTACCAAGATCAAGATCCAAAATTCTGCTGCAGAAATTTCAGCAGGGATATCATCTCGCTTCTGTATCTTCACACGACTTGGGGCTGGTCGAATGCGTGCTATGCTCCAAGGTTAGAAAGAGGACGATCCACTCTTCATTTGGTATCAGAGCCTCGGTGATTTGGTAGAGAAAGTATTGGATCTTGGGCGTTTCTTGGTAAGATATCAAACCAGAAATTTCTGCAGTAAGTTTAATTTTCTATTTTTGTTGTGTGCATTGTTTCTTGGTTGGATACGGTATCTAGTAGCTTTAAATTCGATTTTGAAAAGTATGATGGCAAGGGAAACTTCACCCTATGGCAGCAAAGGGTGAATGATTTATTGGTACAGCAAAGGATTTATAAGGTCTTGGTGAAACAAAGACCGGATAATATAAGTCGTGAGGATTGGGAGGAGTTAGAGGAGATTGCATTTAGCACAATCAGGATGTGCTTGGCTGATCAAGTCTTGCCGGAGATTTGCACGCAGACCACGGCAAGGGGGCTCTGGGAAACTTTAGAGAACACTTACATGGGAAAGAGCATGACAAACAAGTTGTTGTTGAAGAAACAGTTGTACAGCTTGAGAATGCCTGAGGGAGGAGATCTTGTGGCCCATATTCAGAAATCCAATCAAGTGTGCTCAGAGGTGATGAGCCTTGATGTGAAAATTGATGAAGAAGACAAGACCCTCATCTTGTTGTGTTCGCTATCCAGTTCTATGATGGTCTGATTACAACCTTGGTGTATGGGAAGGAGATCCTGAATTATGAAGAGGTTGTGGGGTGCTGAGATCAAACCAACAAATAGAAAAGATTCGCATGGGAAACTCTAACACAGAGGTACTTGCTGTGAATGAGAGGCAAGGAAGACCCTGGGAAAAGGTTAGAAGCAAGTCCAAAGGCAGATCTAAGTCTTGGGGCAAGCAGAAAGCATGGAAGTATTACAAGTGTCATCAGATTGATCACCTGAAGAGAAATTGCCCACTTCTGAAGAATGAGAAGGGGAAGGGCATTTCCAAAGGAGGTTCAACCAGCAATGGTGGTGCAAATTCATCTGAAGACAGTGAAGATGATGTACTGGTAGTTTCAGATGGGACCAAGAAGTGTGATAGTTGTTGGACACTTGACTCAGCATGTTCTCACCATTATACTTCGCATAGGGAGTGGTTTGCAACTTATGAAGAATCTGATGGAGGGAGTGTATGCCTTGGTGATAATCATCCTTGTAAGGTTGCTGGAGTTGGAAGCATAAGGGTGAGGATGTATGATGGGGTTATAAGGACTTTGACCAATGTCAAACATGTCCCAAGTTGAAGAAGAATCTAATTTCTTTGGGCTACATGGAGAAGCATGGGTATGCTTTTGGAAGCCAGCCGGGGAGTGGATGTTTGAGGATAACCAAGGGTGCATTAGTGGTGATGAAAGGGAGAAGGTTGAAAAATAATCTCTATCAAATGGAAGGCTCAGTGGCCATAGATGGTGCAGAGGTGCTAGCAGCGGCACAGGAAGAATAGTTGGTCTATAAACTATGGCACTATCGAATGGGACACATGAGTGATAAAGGGCTTATAGAACTCAGTAAAAGATGTCTGATTCCAGTACTTAAGAAGGAGGACAATGACATCTGTGAGCCCTGTATTTATGGCAAACAACATAGGGTGAGATTTGCCAGCAGTTCCAAGCAGAGTGAAGGTATTCTGGAACTAGTTCACTCAGATGTATGGGGACCGACCCCTGTGTCAGCCAGAGGTGGGGCTAAGTATTTTTGACCTTCATTGATGACTACTTCAGGAAGGTATGGGTATATCTGATAAGAGAAAATCAGAGGTATTTGCCCGGTTTAAAGCTTGGAGGAGTTGGTGTTGAAAAGGAGACAGGAAAACCAGTGAAGTGTTTGAGATCTAACAATGGATGGGAGTATACAAGCAATGAATTCAGAAGCTACTATGAGGAAAATGGGATCCAACGCCATTACACAGTGAGGATGACTCCCCAGCAGAATGGTGTGGCACAGAGGATGAATCGTACATTGACAGAGAAGGCTAGGAGTTTGAGGCTGCAGGCATCACTGCCCAAGGTCTTTTGGGGTGATGCAATTATGTTCTCTGATTTTCTTGTTAACAGGTCCCCTAATAGAAAACTTGATGGAGGCATTCCAGAGGAGATCTGTAGTGGGAAGAAGGTGGAGCTTGGACACCTAAGGATTTTTGGTTGCCCAGCCTATGCACATGTGGAGGCAACTGAAAGGAGCAAGCTGGACCCAAAATCACAAAGGCTGATCTTCATCGGGTATCTACAGAGAGTTAAAGGCTATTTGCTATGGAGTTCAGATTCACAGAAGTGTATCATTAGTAGAGACATTATTTTTGATAAGAATAGTATCTTGAAGAGGTCAGATATTGCAGATGGAGATAAAAAAGCTAAACAAGACAGCAGTGGACAGCATTGGCTGACAAGTGATGTACCTTCTACTTCTACTTCAAAACGTGCTTCTTTTGAGGTTGAGTTTGGTATGAATGTTCCAATACATGTAAAGGATCAGCCAGAAGAGCCATCAATCCAAAAGGAGGTGCAGGTGGAGTCACACACTTCAGCTTTGAGAGATGATCAAAGGGGTGTGGCACTACACAAGGCAAAGCGTACCATTATCAAACCTGCTCGGTATCGCATTGATGACATAATTTCCTATGCTCTAATCACTGCAAATGAAGATCCAGAGACTTTCCAAGAAGCCATGAAAAATTCAGAAAGAGACTCATGGATGCAAGCCATGATGGAGGAGATGGAGTCTCTAGAAAAGAACAAGACATGACAGCTAGTGGATCTACCTAGAGATGCTCGGGCCATTGGTTCAAAATGGGTGTTCACAAAGAAGGAGGCACCTTCAGAGCGAGGTGGAGTCAGATACAAAGCAAGGCTTGTTGCTAAGGGGTTCTCACAGAGAGAGGGAGTGGACTACATAGAGGTATTCTCTCCAGTGGTACGTCATGCTTCAATTCGTGTGTTGTTATCTCTCATAGCACAATATGGTATGGAGTTGCAACAGATGGACATGAAGACGGCTTTCTTACATGGGAGTCTAGAGGAGAGGATATACATGAAGCAACCAGAGGGTTTCAAGGAATCTGGATTGGAAGAAAAAGTGTGTCTACTAAAGAAATCGCTCTATGGTTTAAAGCAGTCACCCCGTCAGTGGTACAAAAGGTTTGACACTTTTATTTTGGGCCTTGGATTTTCTAGATGTGAACATGATACTTGTGTCTATGTGAAAAATATGGATGAGGATGATGCACTGTATCTCTTCTGTATGTGGATGATATGCTCATTGCCAGCAGGAGTGTTGAAGCAGTGAATGGACTGAAATATGCATTATCAATAGAATTTGAAATAAAGGATTTGGGATCAGCTAGGAAGATATTTGGGATGGAAATTTATAGAGATAGGACCAAGGGAATTCTACACTTGTCATTGGGTGGATATATTCACAAGGTGTTGGAGAGGTTTGGGATGGATAAGGCCAAACCAGTTGGAACACCTTTGGCTAGTCACATGTCTCTTTCTAAGTTACAGAACCCCTAGACATATGAAGAGAAAGAGTACATGGAGAGAGTTCCATATGCCATTACCGTGGGCAGCATTATGTATGCTATGGTGTGTTGCAGACCTGACATAGCATATGCAGTGAGCCAGGTGAGCAGATTCATGGCGAACCCAGGGAAGGAGCACTGGAAGGCACTCAAGTGGATTTTGAGGTACCTTCAGGGAACTCGTGGACTTGGTCTAATTTTTGGGTAGCAAGATGGATCTAAGGAGAAATCTAATATCCCAAGTAAGTCATTAGGTCCATTGGAAGGATTTGTGGATGCAAATTTTGCAGGTGATCTGGATACAAGAAGGTCTACCACAGGGTATGTGTTCAGCATGTATGGTGGATTAATTTCTTGGAGATCAACCCTTCAACCTATTACAGCTTTGTCTACAACAAAAGCTGAGTATATAGGGATTACAGAGGCTACCAAGGAGGCTCTTTGGTTGAAGAGACTCATCATGGAAATGGGGGTGAAGCAGGGTATAGTATTGCTATATAGTGATAGTCAGAGTGCCCTGCAGTTGGCTCAGAACCCAATCTATTATGCACGCACAAAGCATATAGATGTGAGGTATCACAGGATCAGAGAATTGGTGGAAGAAGGTGAAGTGGAGCTGGTAAAAGTTCATACAAAGAAGAACCAGGCAGATGCACTTACGAAGACTCTTCCACGGGATAGCTTTCTCTCATGTGTGACACTGATGGGTCTGAGGGAATGTACAGATTTTTTAGCAGCTTTGAAGCACCAAGGTGGAGATTGTAGAGCCTGGTGTGATACTCCAAAGCTTAAATCCTATGGTGGAGGTTTGTAGGCTCCACAGGGTTAAGGCCCAGGTTGTTGGGTCTTGAAGGGGCTAGTCTATCATTGGACTGGATTTGGGCCCAAGGTGTGGGTTGGTCCAAGGGAGTTTTTTTAGGGTTTATTATCCATATAATAAGGCACCAGTTCATGTGTGGTGCTGGTTTTATTTTGGTAGCCGTCATGGGGACGGGTTATATATAGTCATGTAACGATAATGATTTGGTAATGGAAAAAGAAACCCTTTTCTCCCTAGAATAAGCTATCCCTCTCATTTTCTCTTATCCATGTCTTTCTCTCTTTCTCACGTATAGATACCCTAGATTTCTAGGGTTTTTTATTGCTGCCATCTCTGCCCTAGCCATCTTCTTGGAACCGCCTCTCTCAAAGAAGGAGAAGGAAGAAACCCTAGCAGCACCTTCTTCTTGGACAGCATCTCTTAATTTTTTGGATCAGATTTGAAGGTTCACGTGAGGAAGAAGAGAGGCCACGACCCTCTCTTACAATCTTAGGGTGCAAGAAACCAAAGAAAATCCTAGTTGCTAATCAATCTGGGAAGATTACCAAGATCAAGATCCAAAATTCTGCTGCAGAAATTTCAGCAGGGATATCATATCGCTTCTGCATCTCTACACGACTTGGGGCTGGTCGAATGCGTGCTATGCTCCAAGGTTAGAAAGAGGACGATCCACTCTTCAAAGAAACAAAAGAAAATAAGCACACATGATATATACTAAGATCCACCATATATCAGTAAGATTACTCTAATTACATAGGAAAAGAGATTTGAGTAGTTATTAATCTTGGAAACAAGAGGATTCAAACTCATCAAGAATATGTCACAGAAAAACTTGCTGCATTTGGATTGGCAAAGATATTCCCCCCAAACAGTGAACTAGTGTTCAAAAAACATACAGCTCTGAAGTACTGACGTTTTTGATGATTACTTCAGTGAAAGAAGACTTACCAAAGGACAACCCAGATCTTGGTGACG
The DNA here is from genome assembly GCA_900491605.1 of Calamus simplicifolius. Taxonomy (NCBI): domain Eukaryota; kingdom Viridiplantae; phylum Streptophyta; class Magnoliopsida; order Arecales; family Arecaceae; genus Calamus; species Calamus simplicifolius. The sequence goes on along the minus strand of UESW01001667.1, from coordinate 228,311 downwards.
CTAGCTAGAAGACTAGTCAAAGGAAGCCAAGAAACGTCTCAAACAATACTTTTCTTGGCAACTCAACGCACTTCCATGCTTCATAATTCGCAGAAAGAACAAAGCAGCTTAATCTCAAATCAAACAAAACTACAAGAATTATATGCCCTTCGACAAAACAAGCAGGAATATATATATATATATTCCTCTGGCTTCAGAGAGAGATATCTTCTCTTTCAATCGCAATCCGCTGTTGCTAAGGGAGAATCAACCAAAATCTACGATCAGAGATCTAACCAATGTTCAGAATACACACCGGTAATTAGCGAAGGAAGATCACAGAAAGAAGGAAATATGTGCAAAAAAAAATCTAAGATTACGATCAAAGAGATTTGGAAGGAGGTAGAGAAGGATGAAGATCAAAGAAATGACGGCAATACCTTTGCCCTCAGTTTGTGATCTCTAAAGAGCATCATGTTACTTGCTATATATTCAGATCAAATCAAGAATGAAAAAAAAAAAAAAAAAATTACTGTGACTCTGATGACAATGGCCTACAGCACGGGGAAGGGCAGCGGAGGTGGGACAGCAAGATTGATGGTAAAGGTTGACGGCATCAGAGGAGAGGTTGAATGAAAAGTTTTTTTGGCAGCAGCGTCCAAGAAAGAAGGAGTTACAAAAAAAAGTAGATCAGAGTTAAAAGCCTGGGGTAGTGAAAGGAAGTTCGGCGCCGATGCTTTAAAGCGTTGTTATATCCCGACGCTTTAAAGCGTGGTTAGAGTTATTTTATTCCTACGTTTTTCATGATTCAAGAATTCCCCATGCTAACCAGTAGCATCAGAAAAAACCGGTTGCTACCTGCCGATTTTTTTGTAGTGTCATCTTAGGTCATAATATTTTAGTGGTATGTTATCTTCTATACATGCATTATATCTACAAAGTTTCAGGTCCTAACTCATTGTGTGTAATGAGATATAATAAGTCGCTATTGTACACGTCCAGTTTACAAGGAAGCTAACCAGCTCATTGTCTGGCTGAGTGTGGTGGTGTTTTTTCTTTTGCTGTTCCCCTTCCATGGCTATACCTTTATTAGAAATTTAGAAGTTGGTTCTCCCTAAGAAGAAAAAAGGACTGAAATGTTTTACAACTGAGAATGAGAGTAGTCTACATATCTCGTGAGAATTCTTTTAGATGTTCTTCCTCTCACAGAAATTCTTTATACTTTAGAGAGAGAGAGAGAAGGGGATATTTCGCTGCCTTTACTTCTGATTCTCCAAACCGAAACTGCCTCAGCATGTTTGGCTCTTGTCATCTGGTGTATAAAAGGATTAAAGGACCATAGCCGGCCAAGGCCCTAGCAACCCAAATCAAAGAAGCTCTTGGCTCGAGTGCGCACTTGAGCTATTCTTGTGCATGGCACCTAGCATGATTATTATATACATCATTGATAATCATGATGCATGCTTAATAACACTATATTACGTGGTGTATATATATACTTTTTATTATTTTATTCACCATTTCTTGTTAATGAAGAACCTAGCATGCAATAAAAATTAGGATAAAAATTATCCTTTCTCTTGTTTGATGAAGGATAGGATAACAAACCAGATAGAATAGTTATATCCATAGAAAAAAAAAATAGACATTGCTAAGGATAAGGATAAAAAAAGAAAAAGAAAAAGTAGTAGCTCGATAGAATAAAAATAAAAATATCTCTTTTGATAGAATAAATTATTTTTCTTTCAACGGGATTAACTATTCAGTGGGACAAAATTTTATCTCATCCTTGAGGAAAATAAATATGAAAAAGATTAATCCCTCTTCTAATATGGTATGCCAAACACACCTTAAAAGCATTGTCGATCGCTGTTTATATTATCAAGAATGAGATTTGCATTTAATGAGATATACTGATGCTAGCTGGGATGAAGAACCATATGAATGCAAATCTACATCAAATTATGTTTTCTTGCTGAATAATGGCACCATCTTTAAGAGTTGCAGGAAACAAACTCGTATAACTTTATCGACAATGGAAGTCAAATTTATAGTATGCTCAACTATAATCCCAGAGGCAATTTGGCTTATAAGGTTTCTGCAACATATACAAGTAGCAGCAGGTGCATTAAGACTTGTATTGATTTATTATGATAATCAAACTATCATTGCCTATAATAAGGATTCTAAATATCATAGTAGAATCATACATAGACACCAAATATACTTTTATGAGATATGCTACTACATAGAAAAATGAGTGCCTTCAATATACTTCTAGGCATAAGATGGTAGCCAATCCAATGTTTAAGCCAATTCCTAAAGATTTGTATTCAAATTATGTTAGATCTCTAGGTTTGCATAGATTGTAATTTGACACAACACTTTACATTTATAACTTATTTTATGTAATGAATCTTTTATGTTCATTAATGTGTTATTTCATGAACAAATACTAGCATAAATATATTTGATTCTTTATAAAGTATGTCACCAAGAAAGGTTGGTACTTTCATATGAACAACTACTTCGGGCATTGAGATAGTGAGTTGAAATAGGAGATATATATTTGTAAGGCTAAAAGTTCAAGCCAAATGTATGTCAACAGAATTATTACCTTGACTAGAGCCCCCATAATTAGGGAAGCCTAAAATTTTACTTATACATGCATTTGATAAAGTCAATAAATAAGGTCTTTTGTTACTTTTGATCATGTCATAAAGTAACAAATAGATGCTGCTACTTTATTATGTTTTCTATGGTTATGTACGATTCGACCTAAAGGAGCATGTCTAAGCAAGTAGGTTGTTCGAAACAAAGTGATGTATGTGGAAGGAAGACTTGTCTATTAACATTCATAGCATTCATGCATTGATCGACCAATTATGTCGTATAGTTATGGAAATTGTACAAAATTGCAGTGTACATAGCACACTAAAGTCGAATATAACTCTTTGAAGAATTAGAGGTGCTTGGATTGATGTGACAAATATGTTCGAAGCATCGTGAAATGATATAATTATTTTTTCTCAAAGGGTGAAACTACTGTGTTCCTAACAAATGTATAGCATTAAAGCTCTCAACACAAGTGTTCACGTAGGTCACATGATTCATTTATTAGAATGAACTTTTTTTTAAGGTTCAGATGTTGAGGATAAGATCAGACATATGAAGCTTCTTATAAAGAAGAATACAAGTTGGGCACTTGATAAGGGATAAAATTGACACTGCACCAACATCCGTGCATACGACAAAAAGGTGAGAGTCATTTTTGATTTCTAATCCGCTAGCTTCCACGTCTGAAAAAAGACAAATTGTGTCAGGCTGTTCTATACTTCGGCATGACCGAGATATCCTCACACCTCGGCATAGCCAAGCTACCGTGATTGATGCAGCACAAGGACAAAGGTGATTATGCAGTCAATGAAGTGATAAAAATTAATTTTTTTAAAGTATTTTAGAAGATGGCTAATTCATCCAAAAATAACAAAAAGAGTAAGAGAGCAGATTATGTAATGTAGAAAGTAATGGTTCAGGAACCGAACTTTTAGAAAAATGAAGAAGCGTACCAAGAAAGTCTGGAATTGAGAAACTTCAGAGAAGACATGCTCATGAACTTTCACAGAATCATAATCATAGAGTAAGAAAAAGGTTGATTTTATCTGACGATGATGCGCTCCTAGTGTTAGTAGCAGATCTCTCACTAGCGGGCAAGATTTCTGGATGCGAAAATTATCTTCCATATGAGGTTCCTTGATTTCGATTCTGGGGCAAAGAAGGCATCCTCAGCTACTCGTAGACTCAAATTTTTGTGAAGGCAGAAAGTTAGGAAGAGATCGTCGGGATCGATTCGGCTGGGGGCTGCATGGGCTCTTGTAGAAAGGTTGTTGGATGCCTGGAGCAGCAGCCTGGGGATCCTCCTGGGGTATGAAAGTGAGAGGGGAGAGGGACGATGACTTTGGAGATGAATCAAGAGAGGGAAGCCGGCTAAGGTTTCAAGTATGGGAGCCTAGAATTTAGGAGGGGGTTGGTGGTCGGCTATGAAGATTGTGGTATGAGGATTAGTATTTGTTTAGTGGAGCTTGGTAGAGAAGATGGACTAAACTAGGATTTGGTAGTACGAACAATTCGGCCTCACGCCTAACTCCCTCACGAAGGATCAATTAATCAAGGCAACGAAAATAGAACTTGAAAGAAAGTTCTCAAATATTTCATTTATTCATGATTTTTTTTTCCTTTTCCAAGAGAATGGTCTTATAAACCTCTCATGTCATTAAAAGGTAAGTTCAACAATTAGAGTAACTAAATGATAAGGATTACAAATATAATAGAATATTTATTATTGTAGAGCAAAAAATCTTCTTTCCTTCATCTGGTTCGACCAAAATGGTAGCAGCAAGATATGGTTCAAATTATGGAGGCGAGGGACCACAAGCAAAGAAAGAAGCTTTGGGGTGTCATTCTTCTTTCTCTTTTGTCAACAAGGTCCATATGGAGTGCAAGATCCTTTCCAGAATGGTTGAAATGCTGATCTTCATTCTCATTAAAGCATAGCAGGGGACCACATGAAATTAAGGCATCAAATGGGCACCTAATTTCTTCCTCATGGGGCATCCAAGGTTGCTAAAATTGTAGGTGGCAACATGGAGGGATAAGGTTGATTCCATGGAATCAATTATGGTGTAGGTTGATCCAATCCATGCAGAGCTCCAAAGGTAGGATATGAATAAGGTGGAGAAGATTGGATAGGATATGGTTGTCCAATACTGCCTAATCTGGAGCTTTTTCTGAATGTCTTCTAGATATCTTTAGCAGAGTCTCAACAAGACACTTTCCTTGAATTATTACAGAACTCAAATAAAATAAAAATGCATGACCTGAACATTGGACTAAACCAAACTTGACTAACTCAGTAACAGACTGGACTGGACCAACAAAAAAATACAGGACTTCTAGGGTTCAGAGATCCAATGAAATCCTGTAACCTTTTTCTCACTCTTACTCCTACACCATGATCGGAAGTCCCTCTTATCCCCTTTTGGACAGTTATTAATTCCAAGATGTCATGGTCTGATATGGAATGAGCGGTGAGGCCAGCAGCAACAGAAGGTATTTACCTCATGGTCTGTCAGAACTGGCAAGCCACCTCTTTGTCTGATATGGATGGCTTCAACCAGTTGATGGCCTAAGTCTTGTCAGTGCGACACCGTAGATGGTTGGTAGGCCAGGTCTTATCGGGCATGCACCGTAGCTGATAGGTGGGCCATGTGGAACTATAGATGGTAAGTAAGCCATGTGAAGCCACAGGTGGTAGGTGAGCCACATGGCGATTGCAGTCGATAGTGAGCCATGTGGGACCTCAGGTGGCAAGTGGACCACGTTGGTGCTGAGGCCGATGCCAGAGTTGGAGCTGAGGCCGACTCTAGGGTTGGTGCTGAGGCCGACGCTGGAGTTGGTCCCGAAGCTGACTCTTGGGTCGGTACTAGGGCTGACACTGGAGTCAGGGCCAAAGCCGACTCTAGGGTCAGTGTTGAGGCCGATGCTGGGGTCGGTGCTAAGGCCGACATTAGAGTCGGTATTGAGACCGACTCAGGAATCGATGTTGAGACTAGGTTGGAGGTGACACGTCGGACCATAACGAATGACTTTAGTTATCTGATTTTACCTTCGTCAATCAGCCTTGTCCGCTAACTATAACATGGCTTGATCAACCACATCAGATGCCCCTCCTGCTCCTGAGTTCGTACGATCACATCTCTCACCGAGTGAAAGGAGCATAGACTTCTGATGCCCTCGATCCCCGCTTATGATTGATTATGGGCACGTGCCTTAGGGCGAGGTCAAATCCCTCTCATTTAGGGGAGTATGGGATGCTATACCACCATCATGCAGAAGATTCTTTCTCTCTGGAATCGAAAAGATTTTTCTCAAAATTGAGGCCATTTCTATCGGATAAAGTAGTAGCCATCATCGTGGTGATGTCATTGGTGTCCCATCATCGGCTGTAGATCATGACTTTTTGTGCCTGGCTGAGGTGTTTTACCTTGGGCAAATTAGATCATGCAACAATTGGGATAACGCCTTCAATAGAATATGTCCATGCGGCAGATCGAATTGGGCAGGACGATTCGAATGCTAAGCATAAAAGGGGTCCATCCCTTTCACCGAGCTCTCTGTGCATTCAAAGCTTTCTTGTTTCCCCTGAAACCTGAGTTCCCGGGGCCCTTCTCTTCGAACCCTGTGTCCATTATCTCCCTCCTTGCTCCAGCTTAGTCCTTTTTATCTCTCTTTATTTTCTTCCTCATGGATCCTGATAGGAAGAGCAAGAAGCCCGTAGTAGCCCCTTCATCCTTGTCCTCCACTAAGGACAGGGTTCCTCTGACTTAGTTGCTGGCAGTGAGTGGGATCTCGATCCAAGGCCTCAGTCAACCGTATCACCAACATCACCCATAGTTTAGCCGCCACCTAGGGCTCGTCGGGCATATTCTTCGGTCGTTTCTCCCACTTCGGCGGGTCCGGAGAGGATCACCTCCATCATTACCCCTAAGACATAGAGTCCCTTAGGCCACGTATAGGATCCCTAGGGATGTTTGATTGTTTGTCCTTGGACCCAGCGATAGGGTGACCTCTGGTTCTGCTAGGGGAATCACCCTGTACAAGACGTTCTTTAAGGCAGGCCTTCGGCTTCTCCTCCACTCCTTCATTATTAGTCTTCTCCATAGGTATGCCTAACGTCGGTGCGGTTGGTTCCAAATTCCTTTTAGACCATCTGTGCCTTCATGGTGCTGTGTGGCTTCCACGGCATTGTGGGCCGAGTGTCTTTGTTCCACAGTCTATACACCCTCCGTCGCCAGTCTAACACAGGTGGTGGCTATTCACACCCAAATCCGGTCGAGCCATTAAACTTAACCTCCCCCCTTCATTAAAGGATGAAAAACCTGGTTCTTTTTTGCACATATTAAGGGAGTGAGCAGAGTTGGGGGGATCTAAACCTAAAAATGAATAAGAACTCGGTGGTGATTTTGAGGGACCAGGAGGTCTATGAACAGCTATTGTCCTCCTGGGTGCCCCTTTTCCAAGAGAAGAACCTCCGGTATGCTGGTCTAGCTTCGGGTGATGGTGAGCGCTCGTGCCCCCCTTCTTTTTTTGACTAATTCCCAGCACGTGCAGATATGAGGATATCCATGGATGCCATGAAGAGGGCGGTTGAGAAGAGGAGGCAGATTATCAGTGGTGAAGCTAGGAGGCCAGAGAAAAGGCCTCACCCCCAATCCTCGATCCCTCCTCCATGTGAGCACCAGACGACCTGGGAGGAGCCACTCCGCCGATCGATCCTCCTGCCTAGTTGGCCCTGGAGGAGACGAGGGGTGAAGTGGCCTCCTCGGAGATGGAACTATCCCCCTCAAAGATGGGACCGACCCCTTCGGAGATGGGACCGGTCCCGAGAGAAGGTCCACCAATGGGGGAGCAGGCAAGTGAGGGGGCCTTGGCGATGACAGAGCTGACGACGGAGGAGGCCACCGCCGAGGGGCCAAGCGTGAGGAGGCATTGCTCATTTTCGGCCCTACCCTACGACCTCGGTGGCAACCAGACCCATGGAGGTGGACGAGCTTGTGGTGATCCCATCGCGGCCATCCTTAGTGAATTGCCACGTAAGGCAGAGCGACTGCTTGCTGGGACGTGCCTATCGGAGTTCCGAGAGGAGCTTCGCCGCCAATGAGCTATCGATGTCTTTGACAACACGTTCGTGGCTTTGCTCTGAGTAAGCATCTATTCATTCCTTCAGAAGATTTCCTCGCCATGATATATATTGATGAAATTATTTTCATGCAAATGGTGAATTCCATGTTTGCCGCTCGAGATGTCACCCTTTGAGATGATGCGGTCATCACCGCACCCTGCGGGACATCTCTGCCACTCAAGCTCGAGTCGAGAAGGCTGGAGGTGTGCTAGAGTCGACCTGGCCGAGCGAACATAAGAACTCCTAGCCACCCAAGAGTCAAATTGCGAGTGGGAGGCCCAATTCGAGGAGGCCAAGCACCAGGTGGCAGCAGAGCTCGAGCATGCCCGGGCTGCCGAAGCAAAGTTAGGGGATGTCGTGGCTAGGCTAGAGGTGTGCGACCTTCAGCTCCACACTGTCAGCTTGCAAGTGAGCGTAGCTGAGAAGCGGGCTGCTGATGCTAAGGTGATCGCTCAAATGGCTAAAGCTAGGTGGCTGACGCCGAGGTGGGTATATGCGCCAAAAGGGCAAAGGTGATGGAGATGAAGGCGGCAGTGCGAGCCACCGAAGAGAGGGCCGCAGTGGCCGAGAGGAAGGCCGCAACGGCGGTAGAGCACTATCGGGGCTTTGCCGATTTTGAGGTGGAGATGGCGGATGCCTCCATCAGCACCTACCTGCAGGGTTTTAAGGACTGCAAGGAGAAGATAGCCAAGGGCCTCAGCATCACAAATCTTGACAACCTCGAGCCCTATGATGATGAGGAGCCGAAAGGGCCGTCAGCCTTAGATAAACCAGCCGATGATGGGATGGCACCCACTAAATCTTGAAGCCTCCTCCTTCCTTCCTTTCTTTATCTTTGTACCAAAGTCTAACAATTTGAGTCGGCATTTTGTAATGTGTTTCTATGTTCCCCGCCTTGTACTCATGCGAACCCACGATGGGGCCACGCTGCCCTCGGCCAGATTGGAGTACCTGCCAACCTTCGTTAAGTGAATTTAGGGTAAAGGCTTACTCGATCGGCAACTTCAACCCCTTCCATTGGTTGTGGGGACACCGCCTAATGGCTCTTGGCCATTGGCTCTAGGCCAGTACTGGAGCCGGGACCGACTCTGGTGTCGGTGCTATGTTGGACCGATTCTGGTAGGTCTCCAAGGCCATGTCGAAATGGATGATGACTTGGGAGTCGTTGAGGCCATGCCCAAGAGCTTTGAAACCCTTGAGGGTGACTCGGGAGTCATTAAGACCAAGCCTGAGAGCCTTTTGAAACCCTTGAGGGTGACTCGAGAGTCGCTGAGACTAAGGTCGAAAACCTTTTGAAACCCCTGAGGGTGACTCGAGAGTCGTTGAGACCAAGCTCAAGAGCCTTTTGAAACCCCTACGGCGACTCGGGAGTCCCTGAGACCAAGCCCGAGAGCCTTTTGAAACCTCTGAGGTTGACTCGGGAGTCACTAAGACCAAGTCCGAGAGCCTTTTGAAACCCCTAAGGGTGACTCGGGAGTTGCTAAGACCAAGCTCGAGAGCCTTTTGAAACCCCTGAGGGTGACTCAGGAGTCGCTGAGACCAAGCCCGAAAGCCTTTTGAAACCTCTGAGGGTGACTTGGGAGTTATTGAGACCAAGCCTGAGAGCCTTTTGAAACCCCTGAGGGTAACTTGGGAGTCGCTGAAACCAAGCCCAAGAGCCTTTCAAAACCCCTGAGGGTGACTCGGGAGTCGCTGAGATCAAGCCCGAGAGCCTTTTAAACTCTATCTCGCAAAGCTAATCGGATGAGAGAAAGGATATATGGACTTATCTTTATTTCCATTGATTGAATGTGTACATCACTGATAGTACCAGTGGAGGTTATCCGCATTTTAGGTGCGAAGAAGTGACTTTCCATTGAGTCCTTCGATCCGGTATGCTCCATGATGAAGTGCTTCGGTGACTCGGTAGGGCCTTTCCCAGTTTAAGGATAGTTTGCCCTCCTCTGCAGGCTTGGAGACATCAGCTTGCCTGAGGACCAAGTCTCCGAAAAGAAATACCTTAAAGCGGATACATGCGTTGTAATATTTCGCAGCCCGTTGGTGGTAGGCAGCCATCTTGAATCGTGCTCAATCACATGCTCCTCGATAAAGTCGAGGTTGGCCCTTAGTTGAGCGGGGTTGTTCTTCTTGTCGTATGACTCCATCTGGGGGCTGGAGATGCCAATCTCTACATGGACGACTGCCTCTGACCCAAATACGAGGCTGAAGGGAGTCAATCTAGTGGGAGTCCTTAGTGTCGTGTGATATGCCCACAGCACATTTGGGAGTTTCTCCACCATCTACCCTTAACTCATCTAACCAAATTCTGAGCCCCTAAGGATGGTCCGGTTTATGACCTCGGCTGCCCCATTTATCTGTGGGTAACCGACGAAAGTGAGCCGTTGGCAGATACCCAGCTCAAACGCAGAATTCTTTGAAAGGAGTTGTTATCGAACTGCCGACCATTATCGGTGATGAGGGTGTGGTGTAGCCCAAACCAGCAAATGATGGACTTCCAAAAGAAGGATCTCACCTTACTCTCGGTGATCTTTGCCAGTGCTCGGCTTTAACCCACTTAGTGAAGTGGTCGATGGCGATGAGCAGGAACATTCGTTGATCGAAAGCCAGAGGAAATGGTCCTAGGATGTCCATTCCTCATTGGGTGAAGGGCCATGGAGCTGAGAGATGACTCAGTTGGGAGGTTGATTGCTGTTGGATATGGGCATATCGCTGGCAGCTATCGCACTTTCGGACCAATTTGATAGCGTCTTCTCGTATAATGAGCCAGTAGTATCCCTGGCATAGGGCTTTATATGCCAGTGCTCTGTCCTCAGGTGGTTCCTGCGGGCACCTTCATGAATCTCCCGAAGGATAAGTTGGCATCCGTAGGGCCGACGCATTTGAGGAGAGGATAAAAAAAAGACCTATGATATAGTCGCTCGTCCAGCACCAGAAAACTTAAAGGCTCTCCATTTGAGTAGATTGGCCTCTACATAATCAACATGAATGGTGGCTATGGTGAGGTAGCGGGCGTATGCGTCATCCATGTAGGTTCTTGGATGGCCGCACTACAAGATTTTTGGCTTTCAACAATGAATTTTTGTCATTGCTGAAAGTGCTAAAATCGTTGCGGAAAACTTTTCGCAATGAATTTAAATTCGTAACCATTCATTACAGAAGGTCTGAAGCCCAAATCACTACTTTTAGCAATGAATAAAATTCATCATAGAAAGTCTACCTTTTGCAACGAAAACATTTCTTTACTAAATTAAGAAAATTTATTGCTACTACTTCCCAAAAAAATGCAATATTATGAAGTTAGTTTCCAACGAATTTATTTCGTTGCTAAAACAAAATTCGTTGCTAAATATTTTCTACAACGAATGTTTTATTTAGTCAAATTCGTTACTAAATATGAGTTTCTACAACGAATTTAGTTTCATTGTGGAAAAGAGATCGTTGCTAAATAATTTTTTTTCATTACAAATTAATTTAAAATTATTACAAATATAATTTGTTCCTAATATTAAATTCATTGTGGAAAGTCAAGTTTGTTACAAATGACTCTAAATAGCATTAATAATATATAACAATGAAGTTCAAAATCCAAAATAAAACTGAAATGATTTACACCAAAATAAAGTATCCGATATCAGCTTAAAAAAAAGATGAAAGAGTGAAATATGCCTGGACAAATCAAACTCTCTCATCCAAGATGTCAGTTGGAGATGGAGGTGGAGGGTTGCTCGACGATGCAACTTGTGAAGTCTCAATCACAGTCATGCGGGCCATAACATTCTCTAGCACTGAGGACATGGTGCCGATCTTTTCGTTGGCTTGCTAAAGCTGCTGAACAAGCTCATCATAAAAGGGTCGACCGACATTGTTGGTCATAGAAGAGTCAACAAACTCTCTCCCCTAAATTGATGACTAATCTGAATACGCGACCATCCTGGAGCATATGCTGATCGAGGCCCCAAAACCTTCTACTTAATTTAAAGGTCAGTGAGCTAGTTCTCTAAGTCATTCTTGTATGTCATCATCTGGGCCTATCAGAGAAAAATATGAAATAAAAAAAAGACATCATTTCCACAACAACAATATGGACAAAACATCATAGTTTAGAATTAGATACTTATATATTGATCTCGACATATGTCGGATGTCCACTTGACTGTCTTCTCGTCATGGCGAAAGCTCCTTCCAACTTTTGATATGATCAACAGTGATATCCCTATTACGCTGAACATGATGGTTTGCCGTTGACACTGATCCATTCTTAGTCTTTGCCTTTCTATTACGGAGGTTCTTAATATTCTTCTCTCGCCTTTCCTATAATAAGAAAATAAATAACTAGTAACTTTGAAGCATGAAAATCTAACAAATGAACACAAAAAATTCATGACTCAATAAAACAATGTAATCAATCATACCTGCCATTCTTTTGACCTTTAATTTTTGACTAAGAACTTTCAATCTTTAGGTTTACAATATGGATGGGGCTTTGCATAAGCATCTGCATCTGAGAGCTTGTCCATCTCCTTTTGCAAGTACCAAGCATAAAACTTGTGCTTTTGTTGCTTCCATGCCTCGTTTAACTGCTTTTCAATAATGTATCTTACCTTTTTATCTGTCAGATCAATATCCCAATCATCCTAGAAGAAAATTAATTAGCGATTACATATCAAGAAATCCCAACACATTAAAAATTTCAATCCATTTCAACAATAAACTTGCATATCCAACATTTCCAAAGCAATTCCAATAATTCTAAGGAATATCAAGTCCATAACAATAAATTTCAGACAATGATTCTGCCACAGACTCATGGTCAAATTAGATAGAAGTCCATGCAGGCTAGATGGATTAACTTGCAATTGAAAAGTCTAACATAAACTAAGAACATTAATTAATTTATGAGAAAAGTATATCTGATCAGATCCAAACATGCTTTAACATTACAAACCACTTTAAATAAAACTTTTCAGAATGCAACCCACCTCTTCATTAGCACTATACGCTTGAAAAATGAAACCCTACTGCAACACACTATATGCTTGAAAAATGAAACCTTGCTATAACATCTCCAGATCAAAAAACCATCCCAATCTAGTACTAGAATTTTCTAGCAGGATACATCAAATATGAAAATACAGTTTTCTACGGAGCATGGGATTCTCAAAGTGACACCTAAGTACATCATCCATTGACTCAACTTGAGACTCAAGTTTAATTGAATGTGTTACCAACAAATGGTTTTGTCCATATTAACAAACAAAATAAACTGCTCTAAGTTCAATTAAGAAGTGGAAGCCATAGTTATTTTCTATCGCAACTAATATTTAATAACATAATCCAAAAGGGCCAGTATACAGGCAATTCATGTAACATTTTTGTCAAGCATATCTTCAGATTGTCCTCTACAAGTTTAATTTGACATAATATGAAGTTAAAACATTTAAAGTTATTATGGATGCACTCAACAGGGAATAGTGTTGTTTCTTTCATTTTGATTGTGAAGGACATGACACTCCACAGTGAAATCTTGAAGAGTCTTGGTTCAATAGATGCAGAATACTAGATATGTTCTTGTTCACACTATGTGCCCCAACACCTTAACTTCTCAAAAAATCAAACCCAAATTATATTGTCTCAAAAAAATTTCGATTCACAAAACAATTAATACCAAGCACATTTCAACCACTTTCCTTGGATAAGTCTTCACCTCCCTCTCTCTGTTTTTCTTGCCTATAACAAACCGAAAGCATTGAACACAAAATCCACATAAAATCTCACTTACATCTATTTCAATCTCGGTCATGTATCCATATATTGTTCCACTAAACCAAAAGTGATCAAGAAATGCATATGCTAAATGATGAAAGTCCATTCTAATCACAAACAACTTTAAATCATAGAAAGTCCCATCTTTTACATGCAATAGTATCCACTCTAGAATTGAATCAAAAGTTAACTATGTAAGCAAATCAAAAAAAATTTTCCTTTTTATACTACTAAAATCGATCAAAACTCAAGAAATACTATAAAAATTCAAACCACTAAAGTTATAGCCGTAAATAGCTTCGAACATAAAATCTATTTTTTTTCTGAAAGTAGACATATAAAATGTCATTTTCTAAAAGTTGTAGTACATTACAGATCTCATCCACATTCAAACGATATTATAAGAAACTAAGACTTTAAAATAAAAGGACATACTACTATCTTTTCCCGTAGTGTCTGTTTTTCATGCTCAGGAATGTTCCTCCACTTGCGATACAGAAAAGATGCTTTTTGTCGAACAACAATCCCAGAGCCATTGTTGAATTGGACTGCATTGTCACCAAACGCCTGGCGAATGCCGAACTCAAAGCTAAGAGGCAACTTAGCTTGCTTCGCAACTTCTCGAACAGCAATGACTTTCAAATTTCTACTGCATTTGTGACCATTCGTCGGAGGAGCAGTACCTACAAAGAATATAAGATAGTTAGGATATTGTTTATTTCAAAAAAAAAGTAATAATATTTATATACCTTATGAAGATTCTAAAGGAATAACAGTGCTCCCACTCGACATCCTCTGTTGAAGTAAAGAAAAATATGATATGTTAGAAATCATGCATGATTATGGATAATAAGAACTTAAAGAAATATAGCATATTACATAATTACTTATTCATTCGGAGAAATCATCTTCTTCATCATCAATAAACTCATCATTATTCGAACTATTATCGTCATCTTCATTTGTAGTGTGTTGTCAACATCATTGTCAATAATAATTGATGGTAGGTCATTCCGAACCAATTCATGACTACTGATTTCGTTATCCTCAACCGTAAGGGGTATATTGGACACATGTTCCTCCTACAACGCCTCTTCCTCAACCACTTCATCATCAACTTGGGTTATTTTAGGCATATCCCATATGTGTCGGTGTGGAAAGTGTTGAACAACCCGCCAATCTTTTCCATGTTTCAAATCAAGAAGGTAGACCACTTGTTTTGCTTGGGTCACCAAAATGAAAGAGTCATTCTTATACCACTCCGAGGTTATTCGAATGCAAGTAAAGCCATGAACCTTTTTAACTTTTTTTGTTCTTCCAGCAGTATCAGTATTATACCATGTACATTTAAAAAGGTAGACTTTATTACCATATAAATAATCAAGTTTCAAAATCTCGACAAGCACCCATAGAAATCAACTTCTATACCATTATGAAAAGACTTAGTAGTGATCCCACAATTTGTGTCATCCTTTTTTCATCACGATCCTTGCAATGGAATCGGACTCCATTGACCACACAACTACTCCAAGACTTATAAACATCCTTCGGGCCTAATGCCAATGAGTAAAGCTCATCAGTTGCTCGAGGTGACCCAGATGATCTCAAGATCTCCATCTGCAATTTCATCATATTAACCATATATTTGATTAAGAAAGTGATTAATGGAGAAAAATATCAAATCATCACCTTAGATCTAAACCAAATAGAAACGTTCTTTGTTGTAGTTCCATTGAGGGATTGGCATGACCTTCATTACGGAGGATCCACATATGCTCACTACAATAAAAAGTACAATATTAGTACACATGTTGAGATGAGCAACTGTAATAGATAGAAGTAGTAAGCAATTTATTATACTTACTCAAAAAATTCCTGAATATTGGCATTGTTGAGTATATACCAATGAAGCTGAAATTTTGTTTCAGCAATATCAATATACTTTTTTCCTTCAAAGCATCGAACAGGTTGTTTGAAAACCCCAACCTTTGATTCTTGAGGTACCTCTGACACATCGACATTGCGTTCGAGCCTGCTGAACTTAGTTTCTATCTCTGACATATACATTGAGTAATATGATAACGCTTCATTGACCACATAAGCTTGAGCAATAGAACCTTCAGGTCGTGCCTTATTCCTTACATATTGCTTGTAAGTACCCAAGCATCTCTCCACCCCATACATCCATCTATCACCAACTCGTCTACCAAGTAAGGCTTGTTGAGGTAAATGTATGCAAAGATGCAACATAACATCCACTACAAGAAATACTACAATAGCGACGCAAATTTAGCGACACATTTTTGCGTCGCTAAATTGCGACCACATTGCGACGCCTCCGCGACAGCAAAACATTGTGACCAATTAGCAACGCATTAGCGACTCAATAAACCAAAAATTAAAAAAATAATTTTTAATTTAGCGAAGCAAGAAATGCATCATAATATTTTTAAATTTAATTTTTATAAAATATAATTATGAAATAAAATATTACGACTCAACTCAGTGCGTCACAAATTTTTAAAAAAATTAAATTATGTTAAATAGCGATGCATTAGCAACGCAATAAACCAAAAAATAAAAAAAATTATTTTTACTTAGCGATGCACTAATTGTGTCGCAATTATTTTAAATAAAATTAATTTTTTATAAAATATAATTATAAATAAAAATATTACGATGCAAATCAGTGCGTCGCAATATTTTTAAAAAATTAATTATGTTAAATAGCGACGCAATAGCAACGCAATAAAATAGTAAATTAATAAAAATAATTTTTTATTAGCGACGCAAGTATTGCGCCACAATATTTTTAAAAAAATAAATTTTATAAAATATTAAAAATAATTATGAAATAAAAATATTGCGATGCACTTCAGCGCATCGCAATATTTTTTAAAAAAATTCATTATGTTAAATGGCGATGTAATAAATTAGAAAATTAAAAAAAATAATTTTTAATTTAGCAACGCATATAATGCATCGCAGAGTTTTTAAAAAAATAATTTTATAAAATATAATTAAAAGATAAAAAAATTAAAAATAAACATTGCGATGCAACGAAATGCGTCGCAATTATTTTAAAAAATTAATTTTGGTACATGCGTCGGATCGGTCATCACCGAACGGGATCGATCATGGCTTGGATCGATCGCGACGGTCCAAGAACGGACATCGCCGATCGGGATCGATCATGGCTTTGATCGATCACAACCTTTGGGTCGTCGCCAATCGAATTGATCGCGACGGTCCGAGATCGGTCGTCGCCGATCAGGATCGATCATGGCTTCGATCGATCGCAAACCGTCGAATCATCGCCGATCAGATCGATCGCGACGATCCGAGATCGGTCATCGCCGACCGGGATCGATCATGACTTCGATCGATCGTAACCGTCAGATCATCGCTGATTGGATCGATCACGATGGTCCGAGATCGGTCGTCGCCGACCGAGATCGATCATGGCTTCGATCGATCACAACCGTCAGATCGTCACCGATCGGATCGATCGCAACGGTCCGAGATCGGTCATCGCTGACTGAGATCGATCATGGCTTTGATCGATCGCAACCGTCGGATCATCGCCGATCGGATCGATCGTGTGACGATCCGAGATCGGTCATCGCTGACCGAGATTGATCATGGCTTCGATCGATTGCAACTGTTGGATCCTCGCTAATCGGATCGATCGCAACGGTCAGAGATCGATTGTCGCCGACCGGGATCGATCATGGCTTCGATCGATCTCAACCGTCGAATCGTCACCGATCAGATCGATCGCAACGGTCCGAGATCGATCATCGCCGACCGAGATCGATCATGGCTTCGATCGATCACAACAATCGGGTCATCGCCGATCGGATCAATCGCAACGGTCCGAGATCGGATGTCGCCGATCGGGATCGATCATGGCTTCGATCGATCACAACCATCGGATCGTTGCCGATCGGATCGATTGCGACGGTCCGAGATTGGTCGTCGCCGACCGAGATCGATCATGGCTTCGATCGATCGCAACCGTCGGATCATCGCCGATCAAATCGATCGCAATGGTTCGATATCGATCATCGCCGATCGGGATCGATCATGGCTTCAATCGATCGCAACCGTTGGATCATCGCCAATCGAATCGATCGCGACGGTCCAAGATCGATCATTGCCGATCGAGATCGATCATGGCTTCGATCGATCGCAACCGTTGGATCATCGCCAATCGGATCGATCGCAACGGTCCGAGATCGGTCATCGCCGACCGGGATCGGTCATGGCTTTGATCGATCGCAACCGTCGGATCGTCGCCGATCGGATCGATCACGACGGTTCGAGATCGGTCATCCCCGACCGAGATCGATCATGGCTTCGATCGATCATAACTATCGGATCCTCGCCGATCAGATCGATCGAAACGATCCGAGATCGGTCGTCGCCGGTTGGGGTCGATCATAGCTTCGATTGATCACAACCGTCGGATCGTCGCTGATTGGATCGATCGCGATGGTCCGAGATCGGTCATCGCTGACCGGGATCGATCATGGCTTCGATCGATCGCAACCGTCGGGTCGACATCGCCGATCGGATCGATTGCAACGGTCCGAGATCAATCGTCGTCAACCGGGATCGATCATGGCTTCGATCAATCACAACCATCGGATCGTCACCGATCAGATCGATCGCGACGGTCCGAGATTGGTCGTCGCCGACCGAGATCGATCATGACTTCAATCGATCACAACCATCGGATCGTCGCCGATCGGATCGATCGCAACGGTCCGAGATCGATCGTTGCCGACCGAGATCGATCATGGCTTTGATCGATCACAACCGTCAGATCGTCGCCGATCGGATCGATTGCAACGGTCGGAGATCGATCGTCGCCGACCGGATCGATCATGGCTTCGATCGATCGCAACCGTCGTATCATCGCTGATCGAAATGATCGCAACGATCCAAGATCGATCTTCGCCGATCGGAATCGATCATAGCTTCGATCGATCGCAACCGTCAGGTCGTCACCGATCGGATCGATCGCGATGGTCCAAGATCGGTCATTGCCGATCGGGATCGATCAGGGCTTCGATCGATCACAACCGTTGGATCGTCCTCAATCAGATCGATCGCGACAGTCCGAGATCGATCATCGCCGACCGAGATCGATCATGGCTTCGATCGATCGCAACCGTCGGATCGTCGCCGATCAGATCAATCGCAATGGTCCAAGATCGGTCATCGCCGATCGGGATCGATCATGGCTTCGATCGATCGCAACCGTCGGATCGTCGCCGATCGGATTGATCACGACGGTCCGAGATCGGTCGTCGTCGACCGAGATCGATCATGGCTTTGATCGATCTCAACCATCGGATCATCGCCGATCGGATCGATCGCAACGGTCCGAGATCAATCGTCGCTGACTGGGATCGATCATGGCTTCGATCGATCACAACCGTCGGATCGTCGCCGATCGGTTCGATCTCAACGGTCCGAGATTGGTCTTCACCGACCAGCATCGATCATGGCTTCGATCGATCGCAACCATCGGTCATCGCCGATCGGATCGATCACGACGGTCCAAGATCGGTCATCGCCGATCGGGATCGATCATGGCTTCGATCGATCGCAACCGTCGGATCGTCGCCGATCGGATCGATCGCGATGGTCCGAGATCGGTCGTCACCGACCAAGATCGATCATGGCTTTGATCGATCGCAATCGTCGGATCATCACCGATCAGATCGATCGCAACGGTTCGAGATCGGTCGTCGCCGACTGGGATCGATCATGGCTTGGATATCATCACCGATTGGATGGATCGCAACCATCGGATCGATCATCGCCAATCGAGATCATGGCTTGGATCGATCGCAACCATCGGATATCCTCGCCGATTGGATGGATCGCAACCGTCGGATCGATCATCGCCGATCGGGATTATGGCTTGGATCGATCACAACCGTCGGATATCCTCGCCGATTGGATGGATCGCAACCGTCGGATCGATCATCGCCGATTGGGATCATGGCTTGGATCGATCGCAATCGTTGGATATCGTCGCTGATCGGATGGATCGCAACCGTCGGATTGATCATCGCCGATCGGGATCATGGCTTGGATCGAACGCAACCGTCGAATATCATCGCCGATTGGATGGATCGCAACCGTCGGATCGATCATTGCCGATCGGGATCATGGCTTGGATCGATCGCAACCGTCAGATCGTCGCCGATCGGTTGGATCACAACCCTCGGAGATCGATCATCGCCCAATCAGGATCATGGCTTGGATTGATCGCAACCATCGAATCATCGCCGGTCGGTTGGATCGCAATGGTCGGATCGATCGTCGCCGATCGGGATCATGGCTTGGATCGATTGCATTGTATTTAAAACTAATATTGTGATGCATTGTATTTGCATCGCAATATTGCGACGCATAATGAATGCGTTGCAATATTAGTTTATTAATTTAAAACTAATATTGCGACGCATTGTATTACGTCGCAATATTGCGACACATAATGAATGCATCACAATATTAGTTTATTAATTTAAAACTAATATTATGATGCATTGTATTTGCGTCGCAATATTGCGACGCATAATGAATGCATCGCAGTATTAGTTTTAAATTAATAAACTAATATTGCGACGCATTCATTATGCGTCGCAATATTACGACGCAAATACAATGCGTCGCTAATTTTCCGCCAAAATGACTATTGGCGGCAACATAGCGACTCAATCAGCGACGCATAATTAGCGTCACTGATTAGCGACGTATTAGCGACGCAATTATGCGTCGCTAACCCTATTTCATAAAACCCTCCCCCTGTTTCGTCTTCCTCCTCACGAGCCCGAACCCCCTCCTCTCGTCTTCTCCTTTCTCCTCCTCCCTCTTCCCCACCTCCGGCGACTCCCCGGCGACTCTCCGGCACCCGACGACCTCGCCGGCAAGGGTTATTTTCAGGTACCCCTCCCTCCCCCCTGTTAAAAAAAAATTTGGTATGAGAGGGGGTTTTTTTCCCACCCCCCTCCTGTTCCGGCCACGGCCGTGGCCGGCAACGCCGCGGCCGGCAACTCGGTGGCCTGGCCACGGTGGCCAGGCCACCAAAAAATTTAACAGGTGGGGAACCACCCTCCCATCTTCTCCAGCCACGGCTGCGACCATGGCCAGCCGTGGCCCGGCCACAGTGGCCAGGCCATGAAAAAAAAATTTTTTAACAAGGGGAAACCCCCCCCTCCCGTCTTCTCCGGCCGCGACCGCGACCGTGGCCGGTCGTGGCCTGGCCACAGTGGCCAGGCCATGGAAAAAAAAAATTTAACAGGGGAACCCCCCCTCCCCGTCTTCTCCGGCCACGGCTGCGGCCGTGGCCTGGCCACAGTGGCCAGGCCATGAAAAAAACAAAATTTAACAGGGGGGGTTTCCCCCCTCTCGTCTTCTCCAAAAAAAAAATTAACAGGGGGAAACCCCCCCCTCCCATCTTCTTCGGCCACGACTGCGACCATGGCCGGCCGTGGCCTGGCCACAGTGGCCAGGCCATGAAAAAAAATTAACAGGGGGAAACCCCCCCCCCCTCCTATCTTCTTCGGCCACGGCCGCGGTCGTGGCCGGTCGTGGCCTGGCCACAGTGGCCAGGCCACAGAAAAGAAAATTAACGGGGGAAACCCCCCTCCCATCTTCTTCAGCCACGGCTGCGACCGTGGCCAGCCGTGGCCTGGCCACAGTGGCCAAGCCATGAAAAAAAAATTAACAGGGGAAACCCCCCCTCCCGTCTTCTCCAGCCACGGCCGCGGCTGTGGCCGGTCGTGGCCTGGCCATAGTGGCTAGTCCACGAAAAAAAAATTAATGGGGAAACCCCTCCTCCCGTCTTCTCTGGCCACGGCCGCTGTCATGGCCGACCGTGGCCTGGCCACAAAAAAAAAATAACAGGGAAACCCCCCTCCCATCTTCTCCGGCCACGGCCACGGTCGTGGCGATCTGTGGCCTGGCCACGGTGGCCTGTGGCCAGCCCACCCAAAAAAAAAAAATTTAGGGGCGGTATTAGTTCATAATTTATAAAATAAATAATAACAATAAATTATGGTATTCTAATAAATAATTGTTGCAATATAACTTTGTTGTAGTGTTTGCTAATTAGTGATTCTGATCGATAGTAAATTAATAGGAGGAAATTGTGACCAAATTGTTTAGTGCTTATTATGTTTTAAATTAATTCAGTCATAATTGATTAGTGATTTTATATAGTCATGGTTCAATTTCTCAGTCTATTAAACTATGCATGGTAGTTTATTGGTGACCATTTGACATATGTGGGTTCTAATTTATTGATATTATAATATGATTATAATGATTTTATAATATCATATTATAATATGATTTTATAATATCATATTATGTCTTGATTATTTACATCCTGCTTCAAATTGAATGATGCATTAAATTATGTAATGCTAGAATGAAAGTCTTGTTGTAGTTTATTTAATTTTCAGCAACAAATTAGTAGTTTCAATGATTTACATTTTAGTCTTCACAAACAATTACGTAATGAAGTTTATTACGTTGACAAGAATTTAAGAATAACAAGCATAAGTTCGATTGTCTTCGGACTTCCATAATCACAGCACTATAACCTTTAGACCCGTTTGAGAATTTGTAAGCCTTAGTCTTGCAAATTCTCAAATTGTCCTGGTGGACAGTTTGAGAATATTTTTTGTGACATGTTAGTCTGCTAGTAATCATCGTTGGGGTGAGATTTCGGTTTGTATTTGCTCATACGTTCTCCTAGTGTGGCTTATATACCACACATTTAGGAGAACATATGGGGAAATGCTGCCGAAATTTCAATGTAACCGATCGATGATAATTAATAGCAGAATAACATATCACAAAAAATATTCTTGAATGGGATAGGGCCTTACCTTTTAGACATGGAGTGAAGGTAAATTAATTTAAGACACTTGAATTGCTTGTGAAGTCTCATGATTAAACGGACCGCCTTGCGGCCCGACCAACTCAAGCCCTAGCATTAACCTATGAACCTGCCTCGGTCCTTGCTAGCAAAGGATCGTAGCCGTGGCCGGCCTTGCAGGGTAGGGACCTTAGTTGTGTAAAAAAAAATTATTTACTTATAAATGATTTAAATGGTTGTTATTAACCTTAGTTGTGTAAAAGAAATAATTTAGTTATATATTTATAATACTAATATAGTTTTATTTTTGGTTTCCTTTAATGATTTACCAGACTTTGTATAAGTCGGTCAAAAATGAGCGGGGCTCGCTCGTGGATGTATGCAAGGATAAAAGATGGCTTGCTTAATCCAGATTTTCTGAATGGATTGGAAGAATTTATCGCATTTGCATGTAGCCAACCTGAATGGATGGATGGGCCTAGGATTAGGTGCCCATGCAACTTCCACAGGTGTCAGAATAAAGCCTACAGAGATGTGGAAACTGTTAAGGTGCATTTGTGTAAGAAGGGTTTGTTCCTGATTACTATGTTTGGTACTGTCATGGTGAACCAGAGGATATTCCAGCAGCTGTTATAGGCCAACAAGAGTCAATTCCCGTAGATGAACCATTTGTGAATTTAAACACATATGAACAAATGGTGATGAATGCATCGGGTAATGACTTCAATCAGAATACATTTATGGAAGAACCAAATCCAGAAGCACAACAATTTTATGATATGTTGCGTGCTGCAAATCAAGAATTGTATCCTGGTTGTGAGGGTCATTCCCAGTTCTCTACAGCTGCTCGAATGTTGAATATTAAGGCAGAACATCGATTATCAGAAAAGGCGTTCAATTCTGTAGCTGGGTTAATCAAAGAAATTTTGCCAAATGATAATGTTGCCGCAGACAGTTTTTACGCAACAAAGAAGTTGTTGCGTGGGCTTGGGCTCCCAGTTAATAAGATCGATTGTTGCTTGAACAATTGTATGATATTTTGGGGTGAAGACTCAGAGCTGAGATGGTGTAAGATTTGTGGGCAATCGAGGTTCAAAAACACGAAGGAGGAGCCGTACAAGTAGGAGGAAAAGTGTGCCTTACAAGAGGATGCATTACTTTCCTCTTACCCCACGCCTGCAGAGATTATACAGATCTGAGGCAACAGCTGCTGATATGAGATGGCATGCCGAACATGAATCTAAAGAGGATGAAATGCGGCATCCATCAGATTCAAAGGCTTGGAAGCATTTCAATGAAAATCATCCTGATTTCGCTGAAGATATAAGGAATGAGATTAGGTCTTTGTACCGATGGCTTCCAACCATTTGGTCAAGCGGGGCAACAGTATTCATGTTGGCCTGTGATACTGACTGTATATAACCTTCCTCCGTGGAAGTGCATGAAAGATCTGCAATGTTTTTAACCGTTTTGGTTCCAGGACCATCAAATCCAAAGGAAAAGATTGATGTCTTTCTGCAACCGTTGGTGGCCGAATTGAAAATGTTGTGGGAAACAGGAGTGGTAGCCTACGACATTTCTATGAAACAAATTTCTTATGAGAGCTGCTTTGATGTGGACAATAAGTGATTTTCCGGCATATGCAATGTTGTCTGGTTGGAGCACTGCTGGACGTCTGGCATGCCCTCATTGCATGTATGATTCGGATGCATTTACATTGCAGAAGAGTGGTAAGCAGTCATGGTTTGATAACCATAGGAAGTTCTTGCCCCCAAATCATCCTTACAGGCGTAACTTGATCGCCTTCCGGAAGAACAAAGCAGTCACAAAATTTGCCGAACCGGTTAGGTCCGGCACGGATCTATTTGATTCTATAGAGCATTTGGGGTTGATGTATGCATGGGAACCAGATGCAGATAGAATAAATAGCCGTATATGTAAAGAACATAACTGGAAGAAGCGAAGTATATTTTGGGATTTGCCTTATTGGAGCACAAATCTCATCCGGCACAACTTGGATGTTATGCATATCGAGAAAAATTTCTTTGATAACATATTTAACACGGTGCTAAACATCCCGGAAAAACAAAGATACTGCAAAGTCAAGAGAAGAACTTAATCAGTACTGCAGAAGAGGTGATTTGAGAAGGAGTGCCGATGGGACCTATCCTAAAGCATGTTACACTCTTGACAGAAATTCACGAGAAGTTTTATGTAACTGGCTTAGAGGGTTAAAATTTCCAGATGGTTATGCCTCAAATATCGGTAGGTGTGTGGACATGCATAAGCTCAAGTTGTTCGGCATGAAGAGCATGACTGCCATGTTTTCATGCAACGGTTATTACCTATAGCTTTTCGTGAGTTGCTTCCGCAACATGTCTGGAAGGCAATTACGGAGCTCAGCTTATTCTTCAAGGAGTTATCTGCCGCAGTCATTACTTCTGCATCCATGGCAAGGCTTGAGGAGGAAATTCCAATTATTTTATGCAAGCTTGAGCGAATATTTCCTCCCAGTTTTTTTGACTCAATGGAGCATTTACCGGTTCACTTGCCATACGAAGCGAGCATAGCTGGTCCCGTGCAGTATCGCTGGATGTATCCTTTCGAGAGGTAAATATATACATCATTAAGATATGTTGACATTTCAAATATTATTTCATTGCTTGAAAATTCGTTAATTTTTTGTTGCAACTTTACATATAGGTATCTTAAGAAGTTAAAAAATAATGTGCGTAATAAGGCAAGGGTTGAAGGTTCTATATGCAATGCACACTTGGTCGAAGAAGTTTCAGCTTTTGCCTCGCATTACTTTGAGGGTCACGTCCACACGAGGAGCCGAAATCATGGTCGTAACGATGACGTATGTGTGGACGAAGCAGAAGCTAATGACGGTAGAATATCAATTTTTAAAGCTATCGGCCGTTCATTTGGTGGGCAGAAGTCAAGAAATCTTAGCGATATGGAGTATAATGCAGCACATTATTACATCCTAATGAACTGTAGAGAAGTCGATCCATATATTGAGTAAGTGTATACTTCAATGCTAAATTGAAAATTTAATTTAAATACAATATACCATAATATTTAATTTCTAACAGTAGTTTTCATCCTTTTCATCCCATAAGGATGTTTGTGATAGACAACGACAGATGAATCCCGACATCAGTCAAGTTGCAATTGGGCAGAAATTAGAAACGGAGTTTGCTTACTGGTTTTATGAATTTGTGAGTAGTATCACTCAATCAATTTCGATAATGGCTTTTATTTTTTGAATTGGATGTCAATAGCTTATTAATTTATAGGTCAACGGTCCATGGTCGACAACCGACAATATTTTCATTAAATGTCTATCGCAATGGCCATTGAAGACCGTAACAACCTCTACTGGCTATTTTGTAAATGGGTACAAATTTCAGATTGAACGATTAGCAGCTTCAAGAGGCACGCAGAACTGGGGCGTGTGTGTTAAAGGAGAAAGTGTTGGAGCAAATATGCAGGATTATTATGGAAAGTTAGTAGAGGTGGTTGAAGTTGAATATCCCGGTTGGCCTATGAAACGAACCGTATTGTTTCGTTGTGATTGGTTCGATCCGATAGTTCCTGTGGGCAAAAGGGTTCATAACGACTACAATTTGGTTGAAGTGAACCATCGACGAAGATTGCAGAAATATGACCCATTCATCCTTGCATCCCAAGCTCAGCAAGTCTTTTACTGCGGATATCCAAGTTTTGCGCAACGACAAGCGAGATTGGTGGGCCGTTTCTAAAATCGTCCCACGTTCAACAATCGTATTAGAGGAGAGTTCATCAAGTCAATCAGCCGAGTGCCCTGCATTTCAAGAGGATGAGATGGAAATGCATGCAATTGAGGACGACACAAGGGCTCCTGAAACATCACTTAGAGATCCAAATGGTGATGTCCAAGAAATTGCGGATGCAAATGTTCGGTTTCCTTCCGATGATAATGAAACTGATTCGCAGTCCGATACGGCATCGGATGTTGAACCAACATTTCACGAAACAAATGACACCGATTAAACATAGAGGTTTTTTAAAATTTAACTTTTTTTTATAAGTGTTAAATTTTTACATAGTCAATCATTAATCGTAATTTAATTGTGAATCTTTAGTATTTTCAGTATGAGGGCAGAGGTAGATCTACCGACGACGGAGTGAGCAGGGACGTAGCCCTGCTGCATCAGATCACATGAGCGTCGGAGATGGAGAGTTTGGATCTCCAGCAGATCGCAGCCTTCGATCTCTCCATCCATTGTATTACCATCCAGCCGATCGGCACAGACCTCCGAGAGTTCTTCCACCTCGGCCGCACCGTACTTCGACTTGATGCTCAGGGGATGTAAGTATATACTAATTAAAAATATATGTTTATGTTTTTAAGTCAATTACTTATAAACATGCATTTTTTTAACAGATTCATTGAGCAGCATCATGTATCCAGCCACATCAGCGCCGTATTTCAGAGGCGTGCAGATCCCAGTGGCTACGATTGGCGCCACGTATCTGCAGCCACGAGGGAGTTTTATTTTTTGAGTTTCAGGTAAACTTATTAAATACAATTTATCAGTGATATAAAATTTCTTAATCTTAATAAATTCAGAAACTAACTGTTTATTTTAATGCAGAAAAAGTTTACGTGGGACCCTGCCAGCCATGATGCCATTAGGGCAGCATGGGAGGCTCTGACGCGACGCCGATACTCCGACATGCTTCATCGTTGGAGGTCATCGGGTCAGCGTCCTGCGCATGTGCCAGAGGGTATTTGGCACGAGTGGCAGCAGGCCTGGCAGTCCGATGGCTGGCGCAGGAGGTCCGCATCAGCCAGCACGAACCGCCGATCCGAGAAGGGCGGTCCTGGCACGGGTCTCTCCCGCCATACTTCGGGCTCCATTTCGATTCAGGAGCACAGACGGCGTATGGTAAGAAAACATAAATATTTAATTACTAATTTAGTTATTTACAAATATTACATTAATATCAATTTTTTTGTTGTTATAGTCTGAGCAGGAGGGCGGAGATCCTGGTGAGTTTCGTCTATTCAGGGCGACACACACCAGGAGGGACGGTTCCTGGGTCGATACACGATCACGGGAGGTTGCGGTAAGAAATTAGCTTTATGTAGTATCTGTTTAATTTCTAAAATTTTATTTAGAGAAATTTATTGATTCATTTATTGTTGATTTTATAATTCAAAGACACGAGTCGAGGAGCTTCACTCCCAGGCATCGCAGGTCGACTCCACTGATGGGGGGACGCCCGTCGAACTCTCAGCAGAGGAGAGTCGACGTGTGTTTTTGGAGGCTGTTGGTGCCCAGCCACGAGACCGCAGGGTCTATGGTCTGGGCACTAGAGCTTCTGCATATTTTCCCATCAGGCCTCCAGCTCGCGATATTCTGGTGATATTCCTGCCAAGCGTTTAGACGACATTCGAAGATCTATCACGGAGGAGTTCGTCAGGAGGTTTGATAGGACGTTCGGCAGGAGGTTCGGTAGGAGGTTGAGCACGAGTTCGAGCAGCGTACGGAGGCCTTCAGCAGGAGCTTGCAGACGTGCGAGAGCAGATGCAGTTTGCAGGATATGGTTAGCGTATGTCGCAGGGTTTCTAGCCTCCACGTGATCGTGTGGATTCTTGATGTATTTTTTTTTACTTTTTATATTTTGTACATGAAAACTTTAAAATTTTAATATATTAATTATTTTTAAAATTGAATGATGAATGTTTGGATCAATGAGTGATGAATGTTTCGATCAATATTTAAATGTAATGAAATTGTATTAACCGTTTTAATTTTTAATATTTTATTTTTTTAAAAAAAATTAATTAGCGATGCATTAACGATTGAAATTGCATCGCTAATATTTCTAAAATATTATTATTAAATATTGCGACACAATGACCTAGCATCGCAATATTTTTTAAAAAAATTAATTAGCGATGCATTAACGACTCAAATTGCATCGCTAATATATCTAAAATATTATTATTAAATATTGCGACGCAACTAAATCGTCATAATTTTGCAACGCAATTGAATGCGTCGTAATATTTAATAATATTTTAAAAATATTAGCGATGCAATTTCAGTCGCTAATGCATCGCTAATTAATTTTTTTAAAAAATAAATTAATTAATTAGCGACTCAATTGCGATGAGGTTTTCCATCACAAATATTTTTTAAAAATTAATTTTAAAATTAGCGATGCATTTAGGATGTGTCGCAATATATTGCGACGCATTTAGTGGCGTCGCAATATATTGCGACTCATTTAGTGGCGTCGCAATATATTGCGACGCATTTGGTGCATCGCAGAGAGTCGCTGTTAAGCGATGCAATTGAGACAAAGTGAGATTGCGATGATCATCGTAGCGATGCCGTCATTGCATCACTAATGCATCGCAATAGCATGTTTAGCGATGCATTTGGGCGTCGCTATATTGATATCAAAAAAGGTAGGAGAAAAAATTCTCTCAAACTTGCACAAAATTATAATAATCCCTCTTTCCAACTCATTTAATTCAGTCCTCACTAACTTTTTAGAACATATTTTTTGGAAGAATAAACATAAATCAATCAATGCATCTCGAATGTCCTTTGTAAAAAAATTCAACAACCCAACAAGTAGCAACTTTTGCAAGACGACATGACAATCGTGCATCTTCATGCTAAATAACTTCTTATCTTCAGTAAAATAACGCTTGACATTGGAAGCATATCCATCAGGAAGTTTGACGTCCCTTATGAACTCAAAGAACTTGTCTTTCTCGGACTTAGTCAAAACAAATGAAGCTTGTGGCAATGCATTAGGTCTTGAAGGTCGTCGCACCAACCATAACTCCTTGTGTATGCCCATATTTTCCAAGTCTTTATGAGCATTCTTATTATCTTTTGTCTTTTTAGGGATGTTAAGAAGTATTGCAAGGATGTTATCACACACGTGTTTTTCAATATGCATGACATCCAAGTTGTGCCGTAATAAGAGCTTGGACCAATATGGTAGCTCAAACAATATACTCTACTCTGCCTTTGTTCGCTTTCTCTTCCTATCTGGATTGTTTGGGTGTTTTCCTGGGCAACAGCGATGTAGTTGTTTAATCGAGAAATAATCTCCTTCATAGAGAGTTCAACTGGTGGACCATAAGTTCTGGAAACCCATCAAATTCTTTGCTATTGTGCCACCTATGATTTGGTCCCAACCAACGACGAGCACCAATGTAGCATCGTTTGCAAGTAATGCCAATAGACGGTATGTTATCACCACAAATAAGACAAGCCTTGTACCCACTAGTTGACCACCCTGACAAATAAGCTAGAGCAGGAAAATCACTGATAGTCCATATAACCATGGCACGAAGGTTGAAGATCTCTTTTTTGTATGCATCATAAGTCGTTACTCCAACATCCCAGAACTCCTTCAACTCCTTAATCAAAGGACGCATATAAACATCAAAGTCCTTTGCTGAAGATTTAGGTCCAGGAATTAGCAAACTCAGAAACATTAAAGATTGTTTCATAAGCTTCCATGTTGGTATATTGTATGGTGTTATAATGACTGGCCAAACACTATATTTACTACTCATCTGACCAAATAGATTAAAACCGTTAGAAGCAAGAGCTAGTTGTACATTCCGGCAATAGCTGCAAAGTCAGGATACAAGTTGTCGACATGCTTCCATGCTTCAGCATCGGATGGATGAGACAAGTCTCCATCATCATCATGACACTTATGATGCCAACGCATGTCTTTTGCACTCTTTCGTGAAGCAAACAACCTCTTCAATCTAGGAGTAATTGGAAAGTGAAATAGTCTTTTGTGAGGCACCTTCATTTTCTCATTCTTACGTACATAACAAGGTTCATAACACACAGGACATTCTTCTTTTCCAGCATCTTCACCCATGAATACAAAATAATTATATTTGCACACATCATAAGTTTGATAACCCAAGCCTACATTAACCAACAAACACTTCACTTCCCCTAACTTTCTCAGCAACCGATTATTTGTGGAAAATGCATCCGCTAATAGTTCTAGAAACATATTAAATGAGTGGTCAGACCACTTGTTTAAGACTTTTATATGCATGAGTTTAATTATAAACTCCAAAGAGGAAAATTTTGTGCACCCTTCATACAACCCACAATTAAGTTCTTCGAACATCTTATCATACCTTCTCTGATCACTATCGTTCATCTCCTCAAAAGCAACATTGGTTGCATTCTCCACATGGACATAGTTTGGCCCAACTGCATCATGAATTGCTGCTTCGATGCCTTCAAATTTTGAGGATGAGTCAGAATATTTACTGCTACATGTCCAAGCTCGCCATGTTTATTCCAAACGATATAAGTTGAGAGGAAACCATAAGTACAAATGTGAGCTTGAATGGCAGGCAAGGTTTGCATGAGTATATTTGCACATTTGCGGCAAGGACATAATGTTTCACCATTTGAATTCAAGCAGTTACATGCTACGTCTAGGAATTGGATAACTCCATCCTTGAAACGTTGTGACACATGATTTATTTCATGAATCTAACTGCGATCCATTTCTGCAGGATATCAATCCAACTGAACAATTTAATTACTAGTTTCATATTTACATGTCATCGTGTCACCATGTCATCATATCATATTATGACATTATGTCATATCATATCATATCATATCAAAGCATATCATATCATGTCAAAACATGTCATATCATGTCAGAACATAGCAAACTGTAGGTGGCACAATTTCATATTAAAACAACACACTTGATTTTCTTATCACAATCAAGTAATACATAGTAATATATTAAAATAACTTTCATATTTACCTGTGTATTAACTGGATACATCTTGGATGGTGCTAATATTTACCATGAGAAAATCATGGCTGATCAATGTCTTGGGATGTTTTGCCTTGATTAAAATCTACCTCAACACCATCAACATTTTGCATCATGTAACTTCTTGTTGTATAGGCAGAAACTTTTCAAATCATTTTCTAGGTGATAGTTCATTATTAACAATTGAATTTTCTTCTAGTTATGGTATCCCCATATTGTTGCATATTAACACAAATGCCTACACATATGCATGGTCAAAACATAAGTACTCCACTAATGCTTTATAGGAGGGTCTGCTACTCAGACAAACATACTTTGAGCCCCTAGACAAGTGCCAAGCCTGATTTTTCATATGGGCTATGCTAGTTTAGGTTTCTTTCCCCTCTCCTAAACATAGATGTGACTCTCCCAAGGGAGAACAAGCAACGTATCAGTGTGGAACAACATGCTTAAAGGGTCGAAAGACATAAGCTTTTTAGGAAATGGAAGTCAAGGTTTGCAGCCGTATCCAAATCATCCCTCTAATTGGATCACTAAATATTAATTTAAACTCCTATAAGTTAATAATGACAAGTAAAAAAAATGAAAACCTATTTTAGATTCAAAGTGAACACATGAACATATGGAAAATGATGTAGCTCTATTGAATTATGTTTTTCCATATTTCTTTGTTGGTTGTGCGCTAAACTAGCCTGATTTTTCCCTGTTTCTCCCCCCTGCTCCGCCCCCTGCTCACTGTTCCCCCCTTGTCACCCCCTCCAGTCGGCCCGCCCACTCTGTTCCCCCCCCCCCCCCCCATGCTTGATTCCTCGCTCCTATCACCCCCTTCGGTCGGGCCGCCCCCCCCCCCCCCCTCTCCAATGCTCGATTCCCCACTCCCTGTCACCCCTTCGGTCGGCCCGCTCTCTATTTCCCCCTTCCCCCCTGCTCCTGTCACCCCCTCCGATCGGCCTGCTCTCTGTTTCGTCCTTCCCCCCCCTCCATGTCACCCCCTCCGGTCGGCCCACCCCCTGCTCCCTGTCACCCCCTCCAGTTAGCCCGCCCACTCTCTGTTTTCCTCCCCTCCCATGCTCGATTCCCCGCTCCCTGTCACCCCCTTCAGTCGGCTCGCCCCCCGCCCCCCATCACTCCCTGTCACCCCCTCTAGTCAGCCCTCCGATGCTCCCTGTTCCCGCCCCCCCACTACTCCAGTCGGCCACCGCTTCGGTCAGGAGTCGACGCTCGCGAGGGAGCCGCGACCGCTCCCTGTTCCCTCGCGACCATCAACTCCATGTTTCCCTGGAGTTTGATGGTTTCCGAGGGAGCCGCACGGTCCCATCGGGAGCTCATTGTTTCCTCCCTGTCCCCCCCCCCCACACACAACCATGTCGAGGACTCGGGAGTTGATCGTAGAAGACTAGGGTTAGGGTTGTTTTAAATAAAAACTAGGGTAGAAGAAAAACAAGATAACTCAGCTCAGTTTACCTCTTCTCTCTTTAACTAGGGTTTGGTTAAGAGATGCATACCTGGATCAACAATGATGGCAATGAAATCCTCCTATCAGGCAACTTAGAAATAGGGTTTAACCCTTCTTCTTCCTCGCACTCGCGTAAGGCGTAGATGAAAAGAAGAGATAGTTAGGACGATTCTTCTAATTAACTTTTTTTTAATTAACTTTATTTATATTAGATATTCATTACAGAAAATAGAATAATCATTGCTGAATATATTATTTTTATTATTTTTTTAAAAAATAACTTTTGCAATGAATAAAAATTTATTGCTAATAATTGAAGTTTTAACAAAGAATTTATTCATAGCAGAAATAGTAATTCGTTACTGAAAGTTTTTGGTGCCAAAATTTTTTTCGCAAAAATAAACATTATGTGGTGCTAAAACATTCAGCAATAAATATTTTTAATCACCACGAAAAATATTCGTTACAGAAAGTCCTTCCTAATTATTTATGAATTTTCAACAATAAATTTTTGTATTCGTTGCAAATATCCACTTTCATCAATGAATTTCAAAATTCATTGCAGAAAAATTCATTGCTAAAAGCCAAAAATCTTGTAGTGCTGACAGAGCTTCTTCTACCGCGTCAATGCTTGGGACCTTCAGGTGCTCCATGTAGGTTCTCCACAGGGCCTCGTCTGCTGAGGTGGCCAACCAGGACAAGGCATTGGCCCTGGCATTTTTATCCCTGGGGATATAGCTGATGCTAAAGTGAGTAAAGAATGAGGTCTGTGATTGGACTTTACTCAAATATCGGGACATAGTGGGGTCCCAAGCTTCATACTCTCGAGTGATTTGTTCATAGATGAGCTAAGAGTCGGTGAAGGCTCTAAGGCACTTGACTTCGAGCTCCCTCGCGAGCTTCATTCCTGCCAACAAGGCTTCGTACTCGGCTTGATTATTAGTGGCTTTGAAGAGAAACTGGAGAGCGTATTCCACCACCATCCCCTCCGGGCTTGCGAGGATGAGGCCCGTCCCGCTCTCTTAGGAGTTTGAGGCACTGTTCACATGGAGAATCCAAGCCTCCCCCCTCCTTTGGGCTCAACGTTTGAGGGCATCATAGGGGGCTCTTCTGGCAGCTCTTCGGTCCAAGGGCATTCGACAAGGAAGTCTGCCAAAACTTGGGACTTCATGACTGATCTTGTTTGGAACGATAGGTCAAACTCCTCCAACTTAACCGCCTACTTAGCCAGTCGGCCGAATGTGTCAGGACGCGATAATATTTCCTTGAGAGGTTGATCCGTGAACACCATGATCAGATGAGCTTAGAAATAAGGCCTGAGATGCTAAGCAGAGACCATTAATGCAAAAATATTTTTTCGATTTTGAAATACCTTGTTCTGCATCATGAAGCACTTTGCCGATATAGTAGATCGGCTTTTGTGCTCCACCAAGATCTACATGGATGAGGACGGAGCTGACCGTCTCTAGGGAGGCAACGAGATAGAGGAAGAGGTCCTCCCCTTCCATTGGCTTTGACAGTGGTGGCATGATAGATAAAAACTCTTTCAGCCCCTCGAAGGCTTTCTGATACTCCCCCATCCACTCGAAGCTATTTATCTTTCACAATGCCTTTAAGAAGGTAGGCACCACTCAGCCAATTTTGATAAGAACTGGCTTAGGTACTCCACCCTTTCAGTGAGCCACTACACCTCCTTCTTGTTGGCTGATCGTCTCATGTCGAGGATGGCCCAAATCTTCTTCGGGTTTGTCTCGATCCCTCGCTGGGTTACCAAGAACTCCAGGAACTTACCTGCCATGACCCCAAATGCACACTTGTAGGGGTTCAACCTCATTCTATAGTAGCGAAGATTGTCGAAGGTTTTCTTCAAGCTAGTAACATGGTTAGTGGTATGGACACTTTGGCCAACATGTCATCCATGTACACCTCCATGTTACGCTCGATTTGGCTTTCGAAAACCTTATTCATCAGCCTCTAGTATGTGACCCCTGTATTTTTTAGTCCAAAGGGCATTACCTTGTAGTAGTAAACACCTTTCTCGGTCACGAAAGAAGTAGCTTTTTCATCCCTCAGGTCTATCCTTATCTAATTGTACCCTGAAAAGGCATCCATAAAACTGAGGAGCTCATAGTCGAACGTGGCATCCACTAGCTAGTCAATTCTGGGCAGTGGAAAACTAACTTTAGGGCATGCCTTGTTGAGGTCGATGAAGTCGATGCAAATCCTCCAGCTTTTGTTTGCCTTACGGATCATCACCACGTTGGCTAACCAATCCAAGTAGTGTGCCTCCAGATATGGCCGGTGGCAATCAGTTTGTTAACCTCCTCGTCGATGGCTCTCTATTGCTCAAAGGCAAAACTTCTCTTCTTTTGCCAAACTAGCCGGCACCTCGGATCAACGTTGAGCTTGTAGGTAATCACCTCTGAGGGTATGTCAGGCATATCTGATGCTGACCAGGTGAAGACGTTTGAATTGGCCCGCAGGAAGGCGAGAAGCTGGTCTCTTGCTTCCGCAGGAAGGAGCGCGCTAATTTGAACCATCTTTATCGGATCCTCCCCTAGCGGGAAGGTTAGCAGGCACTCGGTCATCTCTCCCCTCCTCTCAAATTCTCTAGGGTCGAGCAGCTCTGAAACCAATGGAGTAACCACCTCCTGAGGACTAGAAGCCGCGTGGTAATAGAACGGCACTAGGTTTCGCTCCCGCGCATCTCCCTGACTCCTCCACTAGTGGAGAATCTGACAAGCAAGCGCTTGATAGAGATGATGGTGTCAAGGAGGTTTCGATCGAATCGTTCGAGTATGGCGTTGCAGGCTAGGGGCACTCGGATAACCAGGAACCTCACGAGAATTGTACTCTGACATGGTGGCGTCCCTACAGTGATCGGAAGGATGATCTCTCCCTTCGCCCTTATAGCATCTCTGGTGAAACCAACCAGGGGCGTAGTCACGAGTCGAAGGGAGCTAGAAGATAGGTTCATCCGAACAAAAGCGTCGTAAGTGAGAATGTCGGCTAAACTTTCACTATCGATGAGAATCCACTTTACAGGGTACTTAGCGATTGTCATAGAAACAACAATGCTATTATCATTAGGATTATCTATCCCCACTAGGTCTCGTTTAGAGAAGGGGAATACAAATTCTATTCCCTTATCTCCCCGTGGCCTTTTGGAAGTACCGCCTGCCCACCAGAAAATCATGGCAATTGTCTTCTCGATCAGGGTATTGTCGATGTTGAATTGGGTGGCCAGAGGCACCACTTGGCCTGGAGTAGTTGGGGTCCCCTTCTAGACGAACTTCTAAAGGTAGCCTCACTGGATGAGCTTCTCAATCACCCGCTTCAGATGATGACAGTCCTCCGTATCGTGGCAGTGATCCTGATGGAAGCGGCAGTAGAGATTCTTATTGCAGGGAGCTCCTAGATTCAAGGGAGCAGGATGCTGAAGGTATGGCTCGCCCTTGATCTCTATTAGGATGTGGGATCTTGGGGTGAGTAGAGGGGTGAGATGCTCCTCCTTGGGGGCGAAGCTCCGGGGATTATTCGGTTGTTGTAGAGGCTCGGGCTTCTTAGGGCTAGGTCCACTTGGCTTCGTGCCGACCTGCCTTTTGCTTGACCCTCTATCACCTTCCTTCTGAGTAGACTTGGCCTGATCGGTACGGATATACTTCTCTGTGCAACTCAAAAACTTAGCGTACAAACTGAGGGGTTTCTTATCGAGGGAGTAGGAGAAGCGAGAGGGACGGAGCCCTCGCTTCAGGGCCAGGATGGCCACATATTCTTTGAGATGGTAGACCTCAAGGGTGGCCGTCTTGAAACGAGCTACGAAGTCTTTGAGTGGCTCGCCGTCCTTTAGATGGATGAAGAACAAACTATCGGCCACCCTATGGATCCTTTGGCAAGCATCGAAGTGTGCCAAAAAGGCCTTCTCCAGTTGTCGGAAGGAGCTGATGCTGCGCGGTGGTAGGCGAGAATAACAAGCGCACACAACCTTCCGAAGAGTTGCCAAAAAAGCGATGCAAAGGAGGGCATCAGTCGCCCCCTGGACTTGCATGAATACCTTGTAGCTTTTCAGGTGGTCCAGTAGATCGGTGGTACCATCATAGGGATCCAGCTGGGGGAGACGGAACCGGGTAGGGATTGGCTCCTCCAAAATATGGCAAATTAATGGGGGGCGGTTGTTATAGTCTGCCTCCGGTTGATTGGTGATCCTGAGGCTAAGATTTTCTAGCCGCTGATTGTATTCGTTGAGCCGCCATTCCACCCAATAGTCGATCCGACTATCGAAGGACCCCTCCCCTGAAGATTCAGAGGATGAGTAAGGGGAGGGGTAGCGCTGGTGGTGATATCCCCGCTCGAGCTCCTTCCTATGCTGCCGCCTGGGAAGGCTGTTAGAACAGCGGGCTAGAGATCGTGGCCTCTTGGGGGCCTCCCAGCAATGGGGTTTTGGTGAACTGCGGTGGTGGGCCTCCCGATGGTGAGGCCTTAGCGAAGCACGGCGATAGGGCTTCCATGAGGGGAGTCTATCGCGGGTGGACTGCTGACTGGCCTGGGGGCCCGCTACATGAGGTGGAGAAGGCTGAGGTTGTTGTTGTGTGGCTACAGAATGTTGCTCCTACAACTCATGGACCGTAGCCACTAGAGCCTGGACTTGTTGGGTGAGGGCAGCGAATTGGTCAGGTTAAGTAAACAATGGCGGTGGTGGAGGCCGAGCAGGGAGGTTAACCTCCTGCTGCTCCGCTTGCAGAGGGTGCCCTCCGGCATGGCTAGCGGAAGCCTCCTTAGCGCATGCAACCGCCATTTCTTTCATGTAGGGGAATAGAGATCTGCTATTAGCCGTCGTAGGTATTTTCATCTCTCTCTTCCCTACCTGGCGCACCAATCTGTTATCGCTAAATCATCTTCTTGAATGTCATGTCAAGTAAGATCCAAAACCCGGTAGCCTGTAAGGATGGGCCTGGGAGTCCTCTGATGCTTCCACCTTGGACTAGGATCCTGCAAAAAAGTCCTCGGGGGTCAGTTATTCCAACGGGGACTCTCCGATGCTCAAGTGAGTGGTCTGAAAAAATAGTAGTATGTCTTTTAGTGTTAGTCAAAAACTCGAAGAAGTTGAACCCCCTTTCTCACTATGAGTGAAGGTTCTTATACCTGGTCGGGAGTCCCTCTTATCCCTTTTTGGATAGTTGTTGATTCCGAGATGCCATGGTCTGACATGGGATGAGCGATGAGGCCAGCAGCAACAGGAGATGTCTACCTCATGGCATGTCAGTACTGGTAGGCCACCTCTCTGTCTGATATGGGTGGCTTCAACCAATTGGTGGGCTAAGTCTTGTCAGACGTGGCACCGTAGACGATTAATAGGTCACGTTTTGTCGAGCATGTGCTGTAGCCGATGGGTGGGCCACATAAAATCATAGGTGGTAGGTGGGCCACATGGCAGTTGCAGTTGATAGTGGGCCATGTGAGACCACAGATGGTAGGTGGATCATGTGAGTATCGAGGCCGACGCTGGAGTCGGTGCCAAGATCGATGCTGGAGTCGATATTGAGGCCGATTTTGGGGTTGGTGTTAAGACTGAGGCTGAAGGTGATATGTCGGATGATAACGAATGACTTTAGTTGTCTAATTTTACCCTCTTCAATTAATCTTATCTGTTAACTATAATATAGCTCGACCAACCACATCACTGGTTAATGTGGCTATGAAACTCTTTGAATGGACTAGATAGAAAGACATGGGAAGAGCCGTATGTTTTCTTCCATCTATCAGATGGTTTTTGTTAAGGAGATGGCCTCTCCGCACGTGGTTCTTCGCCGTGCTCTCTTTCATGCCAAGAAGTATTCTCACTATTATATTGGCATTCACAATGATGGGCCTGGTCATTGGGACTCCCCTGCTACTTCGGTAG
The DNA here is from genome assembly GCA_900491605.1 of Calamus simplicifolius. Classification (NCBI taxonomy): domain Eukaryota; kingdom Viridiplantae; phylum Streptophyta; class Magnoliopsida; order Arecales; family Arecaceae; genus Calamus; species Calamus simplicifolius. The sequence goes on along the minus strand of UESW01001667.1, from coordinate 189,715 downwards.
TGCACCATTCTACGGTCCTTGTCTCTTGGGAGCCCCCACCCCCGGGTTACGTCAAAGTGAATTTTGATGGATATGTCTCTAATCGTATAGCTGGATCTGGATTTGTCATTCGTGGCTCTGAGGGTCAGTTATTGGCGGCGGATGGTCATGGCTCTATTGATATATTGGTCCCAATGGCAGAGCTCCATGCTACTTGGGTTGGTATCTCTTATACTGTTCGTCATTTGGGCTATCACCGATTAATCATTAAGGGAGACTCTATGATGATAATCAGATGGATTAGGCGTGATGAGGATTCTTATTCTATTATTAATCCCCTGCTCAGAGATATTTGGGCCTCTCTTCAGGCTTCTTGTTCTTCTGTGATTCTTTATATCTATAGGGAAGCGAATGCTGCAGCTGATTGGGTAGCTTCTAGGGCTGCCCGTTATCCCGGTTAGTGGGTTTGGCAGGCTGGTGTCCCTTGTCCTATTATCTTTACTCAAATTTTGTATTCTGATAGCTTGGGTTTGACTCGCACTAGAGTGGTGTGATCTTCTTGTAAAAAAAAAATATATATTGGAAGGACTTTATATGTGGAAGGACGTTTTGAATTATTATAATTTAAACCAAACTCTTCGTAAGTGTCCATGTCAAGTTAGATGCATCGCAGAAATCTTCGGTCCCACGATATTTCTGCGTGTGATCCTGTTTCCCAAAAGCCTTTTGTACCTTCTGGGTCTCTTCTTTCATGATGCCAGGGCCTGGAGGCCTACAAGACTTCCTGCGCCCCCCCCCCTCATGGCAGGCAAGGATGATATGCTTTCACGATGCCAAGGCAAGGCCTTGAGGCCTACAAGACTTCCTGTGCCCCTCCCCGGGTATTTTTTCATGTATCAATTAATGTGTTTTTATTTTGACGTATGTTGCCCATGTCATTAGTCAGGGTATTCCAAAGGCCTAGTAATGTTGAAATAATTCTTGGTATGTGCAATAAACAAAACTTTAACGATAAGATTCTGATCCAACTGCATTTATAATCATCTGATTTTATAACTTGTTAAACACATAATCTTACCAAATTATGCAAAGAAAAACTAAGCATTTTGCGTGTGGAGCCCATCTCCTAGCACCCGTCTATATTCTGTTTATTAATTGAAATCGGATATTTATTTTAGCTTCTTCTGATGACTTAAAGCGTAAGTTGGTCAGCTCTCCGTTCCCTTTAGAGCGAAGCCTAAAAATACTAACGCTCGCATGAGATAGAAACCATGTCAAAGCCATCGGTACTTCTCATGCATTCCATGTGCCAGACGCTCGAGTAAATGCAAGACCCGCAGATTTGCCCCCTTCGATGCACAAAGCATGCCCTTAGTGCACATCTATGCAAAGATGTGTGCCATAGTCCATTAAGTCATGATACATCTTGCACTCATGCTTGCACAGGTACATTGTTTAACAGCCGAGTTATTTTACAAACTTACAATTTAAACTTGTTATTTTAATAACGAGATTACAACGAATCCAGCCGGTTTTCATAGGTTCACCAGCATACAACCTATCACAAGCTACCTAACTTGCACGAGACTAATCTGCCTCACTGATTCAGTGAATCAATAACTAAATATAATAAAAGTAAAGTTACATCAAAGAATTAGCTCTTAAAATGAGCAAATAAGCAATATAAATAAGATAGAAATAGAAGAGCCTGATTTAGAAGATTTCTAAAGTTGGTCTTCTCTTCTTTCTTCTTTTCCTCTTCTTCTCTTGAATGATCTTCCGCAAGATAGGATTGAAGCTTTGGAAGATTCGCCGATGTAGAGGCTATTGAAGAACTAGGGCTCTTTTCTACTCCTTTTGATTTGATAGAAATCCTTTAAAGTAGGTTTTTGAATGCTTTGGATTTCTTTAAACTCTTTTTCGAACAAAGGATTTCGGATTTAAACTTTTTTTGATTTTCTCTTTTTTAATCTCTCTTTTCAAATGATCGGAAGCTACCCTTTTATAATTTTCTTTTAATCCATTTTTTGATGAAAACTAGCCGCTAATTATAATTGTGAATGAGTTTTGCACAAAAGAGGAAAGGGCCATTAAGGATTATTGGAAAAAAGATAGCTTCTGGAGTCGTCTCTGACACATCTAAAATCTGCCTCTAACATATTAGAGTTGGCTTTAATTTGGCCTGGGATGGGCTCTAAGTCGGGATGCTCAAAACAATAATATCCATCCGTCGCGGAGTTGGCTCTAACTTTTCGTAGGGTCGACACATCGAGTATTGGAGTCGGCTCTAACAAATGTGGAGTTGGCTCTAATTTTACCCTGAAAACTAGTCTTTGTTGTCAATTAGAGTCGGCTCTAATTTCATGCAGGAGTCAGCTCTAATTTGACACAGAGGTTCACTGTTTTCATATTAGAGTCGGCTCTAATATCTGTAGGAGAGCTCTAATCCATGTCGAAAGTGCCAAACTATTTCGATACGCTTTGGAGTCGCCTCTAATCCATTTAGAGTCGGCTTTAATGTATGAAACTTGACACTTGACACTAAATTGGATTCAAACTCAATTTTTCTTAGATTTTGATTAATTAAACACTTTAAATTCCTGAAATACTCAATCAAAATCATTAGTAACATAAGAGATATACCCATATAATTTTATTATTCATCAAAATCAATAATTGGGTCAACATGCTTGTTAATTCTATATCTCATTACCTTACAATACACATTTTAAGTCTATGATTTAATGAAATTTTATATAGATAAATATAGAAAGAAAGGTGAGATAGACTTGATTGTATTCAAATATAACAAAGTTTACTTATATATATATATAGAAGAGGGGTATGAAAATATTTACACACTAAAATCTTATCAAATATTTTTTAAATTTTTATTTAATTAAGGGTTTTGAGGTATATTATCTAGATGAATTTTGGGTTAAATAATTGTTAAATCTCTTTCTCTCTCTCTCTCTCTCTCTATATATATATATATATATATATATATATATAATCTTTCAAAGTTTTAGGTTATTATAAAATATTAAAATTATAGAATTTAAGTTTCAACACTGAAAATTATTAATTTCTTCAATTTCAAATTATTTAAAGGAAGAGAAGCTTGGTGGGGGGTGTCCAAAGGGGGGGATAATTTTGGAAGACAACGCTGAAGCTGATTAGTGGAAATATGTGTTAAAGAATCTAGAGAAGGTTAAACCGGTCTGAGCCAGCTCGGCTAAGTTCCATTGTCCCTTTTTACCTCAACACACTTACCGAAGGATGGGCAATGTTTTGCAATTAATGTGCACGCATGCGGATGCCTGCAGCATCGCCCGGTGGGAGCCCCGGTGGGAGCCGGGGCGGGCCTCGGATGATAACTTTCAAGGCTAATGCTATGTTGTTTGGATGAGGAGAAAAGTAAAAAAAAAAAAAAAAAAAAAAAAAAAAAAAAAGTGAAAAAAAGAAAATTAAAAGATAATATTTTTTTTATTTGGATAAGTGAAAAAAGATAGAAAGAAAAAAAATTGATAATTTATAATGATAATAATATCCTTATTATATGATCAAAAAATGCATCGGTTATTTTTGGAAAGGTCATATGAAATAAAAAAAAAATGAAATACTTTTGAGTTTCTTCTTCGAAATCTTTCTAGTTTCGGAGAGAAAACTTGTATGTAGAATCCATCATTTTTTTTTTATTTTTTCTCTATTTTTTTTTCTTTCGATTTTTTTTCTTCATACAAATAAGATAAATTTTATTTTTCTTTTATTTTTTTTTAATTTTTTTTTAAATTTTTTTTTCATCCAAACAGAGTAAGGCTGATGAGCGAAAGTAGTGGTAGATAGGTAAGGAAGAGGCTGTCACGTGATCAGCGCGAACCGAAGGTTAGAAAAATGGGGGAGGGGAGCCGCTTCCAAACCAGTCCAACTTCCCGCTTTATTTTTAGGATTGTCGAAAGAGACGCGCAAATGCTATTTTGGTAACTCAAAAATCACTCGATACCGTGACCGTCGCTCTCATCTAGCTCACACTTCTCCCTTACGTGCACAATTTACAGCGCAAATTCAAATGAAGCAATGAGAAATGCAACCAATAACTCATTTTTAATCGTATTTTTTATTTCAGTTATTATAGCTTTCTTTCTTTTGTTTCTCATATAATATAATAACCATACGCTGCCGCTTATAAGCATTCATTCGATTTGCAACCAGCTGCAAGGTGAACCAACGTTATGGCCCAGGCAAGAAATCGGCTTGGCGTCGAATCTTTGGTCCGTACTTCGCGTCAGTCCGTGCTCGCTGCGCGGTGGCCACAGGCGCGCGCCATCCACCTACCTCCCCCAGGGCACTACAGTAATTCCAACAAAAGCAACAGGTCTACTATCTACTCGTTTACTAATACTAATACCACGACATTTAAAGATAAAGAGAAAGGCTGAATTTTTAATTATAGATCTTATACATATCTGAAATTACAATTACACCCTCATAGATTTATTATTTTTTAAATATACTTTATAAGTTAGCTATAGTTTTGTTAATTTGGTCTTGTACCTATACATATCTTTGTAAATTTATATCTGTGTATGTACTTTATAAATTAATGTCTAGATCATCTTTTTTTATTGAGCTAAATATATACATGTAAAATAATAGTTTATAAAAATATATTAAAAAAATAATTCATAAAAATAAGTATGCAAATAGTATTATGCATATGATTTTTTATTTTATAAAATAGATGTATTAAAATAATTATTTGAATTTCTTTTCTAGTAACTAATAAATTGATAAAAAAGAAAATAAAAATATTAATTTAATAATATCGAGATGAAGTATGATTATTATTTATTACTACTTAATAATTAATAAAAGAAGAAATCTATATCTAAATAAAATTATTTTATCTATGAAAATACTGACCGGCAAAATCTTGGTACGTATTTGAAGTTGCCCCTGCGTCAGTCCCAATTTACAACCGTTGCCACTGCCTCATCGCTTGGTCTGGATGTTTTAAAATTGCCGTTCTAATCGCGTATTCTTGGATGCTGAGCCCGAAAAGACAAAGGAGGGAATAGAATAAAGCGAGATAGCGACACGTATAGCTCTTTTCTGGCTCTATTTTTTGTTTCAATATCCTTACCTCGGTTTCCCGGCGTTCTCCCCCAAATCCAGAGCTTAGGGTTTGTTGCCTTTTTCTGCAGATTCCAGACTCTTGCTGCTCCAATCTGAGCTCCGGCAATGGCGTTCTGGTGGCCATTACTCGTCCTCGGGTTCTCCCTCGCGATCTGCCGCTTCTTGCTCATGCTTATTCCCCCAGCGTCCCCTCCATCGAAGTCGACGCCTCTGATGGTATCCTCACTGATATTTTCAGTGCTCTGCTCTTTCTGTGTCTTTTTGTTGATTTCTTGGTCTTTTTGGGGAATTTTTGAGGGTTAATGAGCTCCAATTCGTGGCAGTGTCGGAAGATGGGAGCCAGACCAAAGAGAACAGCTACATTTATGTGAGTAGCCCCTGACGCTTCGTTGTTTCGTTTCTAGGGTTTCTTGTTTTGGTCGCTTCCGCGTTTGATCTGCTCGGTTTATCTTATAGCATTGTTAGTAGTTTTCAAGAATCCATGTTCTTCGACTTAAAATAGAAATATTAGATAACAAGTAGAAGAGGATCGGGACTGATTTGAGCTCTTACTGAAGGAGGAAAAGAGATTAAACAAGTAATGTTGGCAATGTGGCTGTTAGCTGGAAATTTATGACCAGAGTATAAGCTTATTGTTGACGGTGGTTCAATTTGCATGTTTAGGATTTTGATATGCGTGTTGCTGCTGGAATTTAACAGTTGTGAAGTCTGTAAATTTGTTGTTTGTTCTAATAACATGTTTTCGATCTCCATGATTCAAATTTTACAAACTTTCTGGGTTTTGTTGATTGGTTCTGGATTTGGAAAGTTCTAATGCATCTGGAGTGGGTTATCCAAATGTCAAGAATTTTGATTTCGTTATTTGATTTGTTGTAGATACCACGGAAGGGGAAAATGGCACAGACTGACAAGGTTCAGTGCTATGAGCCTGCAACAATGAAATACCTTGGATTTTTTCCGGCACTGACACCTGATGAGGTTAGTGATGGTTCTTTTTCATTAATTGGTATTCATAACTTGATTACATGAGCTTTACTTTCTAAGGCCCTGTTTGGGGCAGTTATTGCCCCCAAATATTGAGAAACAGCTACCTCACATATCTGATGCAAAACAGCTGCTGTTGGTCTCCTCAGCAACTGTCCCAAGCCGGGCTTAAGTTATATTTGTAGTTTGGATGGATGTTTAGAAATAGAATCAGAACAAGCTTGCACAATTTTCATCACAAAAGATCAACTGTAGAAGTTGATTAATACTTATTGAAGCATGTAGCTGGATTTGATAAATAAGCTGTACATTGCTTGGATAAGACTCGATCTTTTTTTTAAAAAAATATATATTTAAATCTTTTTTTTTTCCTCTTGATTTCTCATTTAGAATTACATTCTGCCTTATCTTGCACAGATTCTCAGTTAAGGATAAAATGGAAGGCACTGTTTCCTTCACCTATGAGCATCCCACTTGTAATGGACCATGAATTGGGTTTCACTATATCCGTTTTTTCTTATAGGTGCCAAATAAGATTTTCTTGTTAGTTTCATGATTTTTTATTAATAGCAAGCAATGCTAGAGCACCAATTATCTGCAGTTACTCTTATCAAATACTTGATTGCCATGGTAGTGTAACTGATAAGGAAGAGACGTTACATAAGTATTGCATGAGGATATAGAGGAAGAGCAGATTCTTGGTGTCTATCAAAATTGGTCTTCTTAAGCTCATCAAGTTACATAAAGATGACGAACATGTTTCCGGCCTGTTTGTTTACCCATGGTTGAGGGATATATTGAAAAATGGAACTTATGATTGCTGTGTTGCTTATTTTTTGCGCCGTTACAGCTATGTTTTAAAAAACTTTTGCTTTATATGCATGGCAAATATGATGGGATATGGTTTATCTTTTTCTGTTTATTCTCCATTTGGGAGAATATATTTTGTATTTGATGAAAGCAAGGTTGTCTTTACTGTTGGCACATTAGTAAATTGATTAAGAGCTAAACATGATTCAAATAGTGCTATCTTCAGCAAGGGTACAACCACCAATGTGAAGTGGCATTATGATGGTTATCACTTCACATCTCCAGCACCATCATGTCAGACTTTCATCACCAGCAATTTCTTTTTCTGACCCACAATGTGGGAAAAAGGTTTCTGTGGACGATTCCTTTGATAAATCTTATGCAATTTATTTTGAACAACTACTTATGTATTTTATTGGAGGTGCTTTGGACCATTGTCCTGGTATTAATAATATTTATTATGGACATGGAAAATGATTAATCATCCAATGTATGGTTCATTATTCTGATGTGAAAATATTTGATGGGCCTAATAGTTGCAAGTTGCAACTGGGATAGTTATCAAGGTCTAGATAAGTTAATATGCTCCTATATATCTACTAAATATTATATTCTAGTTCTTTTGCTGTTTCATCAAAATATTAGATCTTTTGGCTTCACAGTGACCCCTTTCCTTGATTTTGAATATTTTGCTCAACTTTTATTGTTGAAAAGTGCCACTTTATCTTCACTAAAGAGTATGGTTGAAATCCATTTAATTAGGTTAAGGAGCATGTGGCGCAAGCCAGGAAAGCACAAAAGATATGGGCAAAGAGTAGCTTCAGGCAAAGACGTCAATTTCTGCGAATCCTTCTGAAATACATCATTGAACACCAGGAGCTTATATGCGAGTAAGAACCACAGCTTTGTTTAGAATTCTTTTTGTTGTGGTTTGATTTTGATCTTTGAACATGTAGTTCAAGTGTATGGGGAGTTGTAGATGGTATATTTAGCCTTAAAGTTGTAGCAGTCTTCTTCTCAGAGAACTTTATTGAGATACCTTCAAAAATTTCAGACTTTGAATGTTTTCTAAAATGATCCAGATCGCAGCAAGATTTCCCTTTATGTGCTCAAATCTCGGATCTCCATGCCAACCGTTATCTTCTCAATACCATATTCTTTTTTGGTGAATTTGGGTTATGAATGCCTTCTTTAACTTACAAATTAATGCATTAAACTTTCATTTCTATATCTGTTTATATCAATGCGAATGCATCTTTATCAGACATGCAGAAATATGATTCTTGTTTATGTTATATAGGATATCTTCTCGGGATACAGGAAAAACAATGGTAGATGCTTCTTTGGGAGAGATCATGACAACATGTGAGAAGATCACTTGGCTTTTAGCAGAGGGTGAGAGGTGGCTAAAGCCTGAATACAGGTTCAGTGTAAAATCTTATCCCAATTCAAAAATGCATCATTAGAATTTTTGTTGGCAATTATCTACTTCTAGTGTTACTACCTATTTGATGCATTGGTACATGCAATGATTAACATTGTTGAATTGAATTTTGCATCAAATAATTTCTCCTTAAGTTTTAAATAACTTGTTCCCATGACTCCATGGTTATGATTGTTATTCTTTTCCACTAAATTTTAGGCTAAAAAACAACACCACCTTAAAACTCTTGGAGAATGAAGACCAAATGAAAATGGTCTACATCCATATATATTTTTCCATTTTTTTAGGCATCATGAAGATTTTCTTAGAAGATACTAAGATATGGGTTCCGACTGTTCTTTTACCAAGATTGCATGAAGGGGCCTGGAGCCACCCTTTTCTGTGAACTTGAGAAATGCCCGAATCTTGTGCTGAGAAGACTTTAGGTTGCATTTGGATGAGGCATTTTAAAATTTCATGAAGTTTTGAGATGCAGCATTTCAAAATGCAGTATTTCAAGCAAATTCCCTGCTTGGATGGTTGTTTCTGAAAATGGAATTTTGTGTGAGGATTGTAAAATTTTCTCTAACATTTATGTAAATATATATATATATATATATATATATATATATATATATATATATATATGTAGATATTGAATAATACTCATCAATATTTTTTTAATATTTCCAAATGCAACCGTAAGATTCTGCTCTTTCCCATAACAGCCCACCATTCTTCACAGTAGCTAAGTTGACATTACTGTTGCAAGACAAAGGCTGAAGTGCACAAAAAAAAAAAGGAAAGAAAGGATATGATAGCTAAATCTGATCTCTTCAATAAGTTAACTTGTAATTAAGTCTGCAAGAATCAGTAGGGATGGCCTAGCATAGTCTCCGTATATAATAGGTTGTTGCTGCACTTAATGGAAACCTAAATTTACTGCTTGAATTGAATAAATCTATGCATGTATAGAGATAAACATAGGCCAGGGAAACACTCATTTTCCTTGCTGTTTCATCAAATGGAGAAATATTTGCTATCTCAAAATTAACATGGCATTGGTGCATTTCGTTACATTTGTGCCAAACTTCAAATGGATAAAGATTATAAGTCTTTGATATCAAATGCATATTCCTTTGGTACAATGAGAAAAAATGGCTAAATGTGTGATAATGTTGTCCAGAAACTATTATGAATGTCTATGATAAATTTGATATAAATATAATGCTGACACTAGTCCTGCCTATCCAATGCTAGGACTGCATCTGTTGCTGCTACCAAGATTGCTACTAGATTTTTATAATATAAATGCCATCTCTATATGAATGGTAATGCCATTTTCCGAACTCATGATAGTACTACTATATAATACTTCTGATGGCAGTTGATATCTGAACAAGAAAATCAGTTTTGATTTTTGATATCAATCTTCTGTCCCTGTACTATAAACTAAATGTGCATATTCAAGTAATTGCACTCACAGGAAAGATCATACATTGCATAAGATGTTAAAAATATTTATGCATTTGGTCATTTTTGACTTTGTGCTTTGATTAGCTTAGCTTCTGCTTGGTTTCTTGAAAAATGCTAGATCCATACAATGAGGTGAACACACATGCGTACACACACTAGAAAGAAAGAAAGCAAAAAGTTGCATGCATACAACAGCTAATTGTATTTGTGTGGGATCCACCTTACTCGCCAGTGACCTGCTGTTGTTGTTTCTGGCATGTGCATAACATTTGCTGATGTTTCGTTTCCACTCTGCCTGTAACTTTTTATGTTTTGTACTCAATGTCATATACAGTTCATCATGGAAATAAGATTCTATCTCCCAAGTTTATGACAGTTGCTTTACAACATGTAACTATATTAGTGTGGGACCAAACTAAAGTGACCTGCTGTAGGTACTGTATCATGTGCATGATATTTCATGATGTTTCTCTCTTTCTCTCTCTCTCTCACACACATGTATATATATATATATGTGTGTGTATATTTGTGTGTACATGTATGTATGTATGTATGTATGCGTGCGTGCGTGTATGTTCACTTTGTTTATTTCTTGTATGTAATGTCATATATAGTTCATCAAGGGAGTCATAATGGAAACAAGATTCTAGATTCCAAGATTCTGGATGGTTGTTTTCTCTCTTCCCAGAAGCAAAACGAGCTGTCGAGTTACCAGGATAAGTTAATGTATTTGAACTAATTAAATTTTTAAGTTTTATTTCAAACTTCACTGGTGTCCAGATCTTCTGGAAGATCAATGCTGCACAAGAGAGCAAAAGTGGAGTTCTATCCTCTAGGAGTGATTGGTGCTATTGTGTCCTGGAATTATCCCTTCCATAATGTTTTCAACCCAATGCTAGCCGCAGTCTTTTCAGGAAATGCTGCAGTTATAAAGGTATCTTACTTTAACTAGGATTTGATTCAATTTTTTCCTCATTAAGTTAGTTTCTCATGAAACTACTGCATAGTACAAAGGGAATTCCTAGGTATTATGTCTTGTTCCTTATGATGTACTTATGCTGGAAGCATGCTGTACCTTGGGAAATTATTAGCCTACTTTTTCTGTTTTATGAACTACCATTCTGCCACTGGACTCGCAATGGAATTTGGTATTGCAAGATCTCTGATGGATTTGTTCTTGAAAGAGCATGTAGCATGTGAAATTTCAGAAACCAGCTTATCTCAAATCCTGGGTTATCTCACAGGAACATGTGTTAAAAGTAACCTGTCTATGAATGAAGTAAAGAAGAAAACACCAAAGGTCAACATTGTACAATACCCTTTCTAAGTGAGAAATATACTACATTTGAACAGATATTTTTCATTACAGCGCTGGAGTTTCTGAGATACTTATTTGAGAGTTTTGTCATCTAGCTGCATCTGGGATAGCTAATAATGTACATAAAGCAGAGAAAATTGGCTTGGCTTGGGCCGTATTTCAGATTAAAAAGATCAGCTTGGCAGCAGGCTTTTGCAATGACACCCCTGCCTGCTGGGGACCATAACCCTGTCTAGTTAACAATGCATTGTCCTTTTGATGAGCTTAAGAGGGCTAGAAAAATTCTACCTTCAGTGCTCTGAATTGATTTTTTTAAATTGGAGCGAGACAGATTTCTGTCTAATTTAAGTTACTCATTGTTTAGTTGGTTCTGCATGTTTAGGCCTATTACTGGTGTTTTATATTTGAGAGTGTGCGAGAATTGAGTGGGTTCAGGTCAGTCCAGTTCCTGCTCATGCAGAAATATAAATGCAGATGGCACATTCATTGGTGTTTCTATTGTGTCTGTTTGTGTGACTATATTTGAAGTATCAATATATTGTCATAAATTTCATTTGTTGATGCATATCCTGCAAGGTAGGCATTCAAATCGAGACCATTGATAGCACCATCATTAATATTCTCCTCCACAAAAATATATTTTGTGATACACAATTTGGGTTCCTATCATACCTTAATAATTTTTGTAATTTTGTGTTCATTACCTCTTATCTGACTAAATGAAATTATTAAAATAGGTTTCAGAACACGCAAGTTGGTCTGGGTGCTTTTATTTCCGAATCATTCAAGCAGCTCTTGCAGCTGTAGGAGCGCCCGATAATTTGGTTCACATAATAACTGGGTATGCATGGACTTTCAAAAAAATCTTTGTGCTGCAGGTGAATTATAAGGGAAATTGACTCTGATAATATAGTTTTACTTTTTCCTTGACAGATTTGCAGAAACAGGACAAGCTCTTGTATCTTCAGTTGACAAAATCATTTTTGTTGGATCACCTGGAGTGGGCAAGATGGTATGGCATACATGATATCCTGGCTAGTTGCCTAGTTGTTTAATCTCTTTTAATTAGATGGCATTTTCCTGAATCAATGAATTTACCAAATCTTCTTTCAAAATTAGATTGTGATATCCACAGTTTATATCTGTTCAGTTCTGTTTATTGATATTTAATAATAAGGAGATGACATTCTCATCATGCAATTGCAGTTTTTAAAAATAACCAATTTCAGAGTTCTATGAAGGTGGAAAAATATTTTTCTGTAGCCAAACTTTTACAACTCATCCTAGTCGACAAACAGTGGAGTTTAAGTTGAACACTGCATCTTTACAAGTATTTGATTCCATTTCTTTTTCCCCTTAGTTTCAGAACCACTGAACTTATCTAAGCTAGGGGAAGAAATCCAAGTTTACTTAAACCTTGTTTTAGTTGTGTCTCATGTTTCAGGATCCCTTGGAGAACGGTTATAATATATTTTGACAACAAAGAATATAAGACTTGAAAAAAAAGAAAAAAAAATGAAGGTCACTAATGTGATGCAGGTATGTTGGTCTGGGTTCAGTAGGTTAAGGCTGTGGAACACCCTGAGTGATCATGATTATAAACCGTTGATTTGCTTCCTGTAAATTTCCTGTTGATGTCTTTATTTGCTGGATTTTTCTTATTTATATTGTTATACATCACAGATCATGCAAAAGGCTGCAGAGACCTTGATACCTGTCACCCTGGAGCTTGGTGGAAAAGATGCATTTATTGTGTGTGAGGATGTAGATATTCCTCATGTATGGATATCTCTTTCTTGTTTTAAGTGCTCTATTTTATATCTGCTGCATTCTATTGGATTTCTTCTCTTTTAAAATAAAATTTATAGCAGTTTTATTTATGTGAAGCATATTTGTAGAGTGCCTTCAATTTGTTGCTTGACATACTTTTCCCATTTGTAGGTTGTGCAAGTTGCGATGAGAGGTGCTCTTCAATCCAGTGGACAAAACTGTGCTGGTGCTGAAAGATTCTATGTCCACAAAGACATTTATTCTAATTTTGTTGCTGAAATGGTCAAACTCATTAAATCCATTTATGTTGTAAGTAGATCCATCTAGCTCAGGTGATGTTAAAATGTATTATAAGTTAAAGATCTAAGATGTCTTACTAAACTGCAAGTTGAGCCACTGTTTAGTAACATGAGTTTCTCAATAATTGATTCACCATATTCTTGAAGAGATGACCGTTAGGTAGTCTTTATGATGCTTTCTGATGACACCTCCATTCCTGCAGCAGTGGTTTACATTAATTTGTTTCAGGCATGGTTGCTGAAAAAGTTAGCGATCTGAGGAGATTTGAAGCATCTTTCCAGCTACTTGACTGAATTATCTTGATTTTACTGAACTTCAATTTGAATTAGCTATTATTTTCTTTTGTTCTCTTTTTTTCCTTAGATCTATATACTGGCAGAAAATGAGGTCACTAAATAACTGTATGTCATACTTTTACAACAAGATTTTAGCCTTCTTTTGTGGTTTCAAACTTGGTTTCATTCATCATTTTCTTGGATCGACCTGATTTCATTTATGTTTGGTGCATATGATTCCTGGTAGAAATAATTGAGTTCCTGCTTCTTCATTGTAAATCTTTAAACATGCGTCTACATCTTTGAGTCCATATTAAATATGTGGACAGTGAAATAAGCTGTGCTTGTTTGTTGCTTGAAATGGTGCATCTAAAGTAAAATAGAGTTACATCTTTAAGTGACCATCTTATTTGCGTAGGGCCCACCACTATCTGGAAGATACGATATGGGTGCCATATGCATGCAAGAGCATGCTGAAAAACTTCAAAATCTCGTGGATGATGCCCTGGAGAAAGAGGCTGAAATTGCCGGGCGGGGTAACTTTGGCAACTTGGGAGAAGATGCAGTTGATCAGTACTTCCCTCCTACTGTCCTGGTGAATGTTGATCACACCATGAAACTGATGCAAGAGGAGGTAGCTGAGAAATTATCTAACTTTTAAAAATTACATTTTCCATGCCATGTTCTTTCTAAAGTCATATTCGATTGATCTGTAGGCTTTTGGACCAATCATCCCAATCATGAAATTCAGTTCTGATGAAGAGGTTATTCAACTTGCAAATGACTCAAAATATGGACTCGGTTGTGCTGTATTTTCTGGCAACCAGAAGCGTGCCATTGAAATAGCTTCCCAGTTGCATTGTGGAGTTGCAGCAATCAATGATTTTGCATCAACTTATATGTGTCAGGTAATGGAAAGTTGAAATCTGTTACATTTGAGTTTTTTCCTGAGCTAGATTCGATTCTGAAAACAAGTGATTCATTGACAATGACTATTTAGAGTCAGAAATATGGGTCCTTATTTGCCAGTTTTTTCTGTTAAAATGTTACCTCCTAATGAATTGCAAACTTTCTTTTTTGTGGACATAGTTTCTTGGCATGCTTTTGCTCCATTTAATGCATTTGACCTTGTCTTTGTGCTTCGTGGCATGCTTTTGCTCCATTTAATGCATTTGACCTTGTCTTTGTGCTACCAAACTTTTAATAGTAAAAATAGTGGAAAAACAAACTGTGCAAAGCAAAACAAGCTTGTGTTGCAAGGTTCTTTAGTTTAAATTTATTATTCTATAGAATCTTCCTTGATTTAAGAAACCATGATTTTGTAAACTAAGACCGTATTATAAACATTGTTTTCCGACAATTAGTTGAAATATCTTGTGCTATCAAGGGGTAACATTATCGATTGTGTTTGCTTTAATGTTATTTTGTTTATGCTACATCTTATATATAGGCAATTTCAACTTCTGCCTGATTTTGCAAATCAATCTGGAAAAAATAATTTCTACATTATTTCCATTGCTTACATTTGTACCTATTTTATGAACTCAATGGACTGTTATTGCATAATCATTGGGTTGCTGGCCTTCCCTGGGATGCTCACTTAGATGTGCTAAGTTGGCCCTGGAAAATTCATTTGTAGGAATCCTATTTAACCATAAGTCTCTTTTTATGGTTTCCATGGAAAACTCTGTGTACACGTTGTGTACTAAAATTTGCTCTATAAATGTCAATGAAAAGTGGTGATCAACATGCAAAATGACGCAGGATTACTAACACGGTTTGGAGTGTTATACTTGTTTTTCCCTGAAGTAGTGTTTGCTCCATAGTTTTAGAACTGAAGTGACAATGCTATGATCTAAAATGGCTGTACAATCTACTTTAGTTTCCCTCCAATGCATTGAACATCTGACAGTCAGCACCATTTGTTGCTTACTATTTTTTTCCCTTCAATGCAGTCTTTGCCCTTTGGCGGTGTAAAGCACAGTGGGTTTGGAAGATTTGCAGGTGTGGAGGGTTTGCGAGCTTGCTGTCTTGTTAAATCAGTAGTTGAAGATAGATGGTGGCCGTTCATTAAAACAAAGATCCCAAAGCCCATCCAGGTCTGCTATTAGAGAACTTGCCTCAAATTAAACAGTGTCCATTTTGCTAATGCACTTCTAACTTGTTTAAACAGTACCCAGTTGCCGAGAATGGATTTGAGTTTCAGGAATCACTTGTTGAAACTCTCTATGGCTTGAATGTGTGGGACAGGCTGCGGGCACTGGTCAATGTGCTAAAAATCCTTTCAGAGCATAAATCTACTTCTAACACTCGGAAGAAAGGGTGATGAGAAGAGAAGATAAACAGAATTTATATAATATGCTTCCTACTTGTTTTTACAGAATCTTTTAATCATTAAAATGTGCTGCCTCTACTGAGCTCTGTACATCTTTTAATCGTTAAATATGCTGCCTCTACTGAGTTCCGGACATCTTTTTAAACTTGTTTTGAGGTAGATGGGATAGGTCTACACCTGTGTGTTGCATTGCATTCCAACTGAGTGCCGGAATCTTGTTTCATGTCCACTTTTAACACCTAGATCTCTTCTACGTTCATCATGTTGAGATAAATGGGAGAGGTAAGGCTAATTTGAGATGCCGTTCTTCCACGGATGCATGGCAACTTGAAGCTTATTAGAATAATTTTGCAAGATTTTGCGTGTCTGGTTAAGGTGGACGTCATTCTCAGTGGATGGATAGCTAGCTTATCTGGTTTGGATCAAAAGGAAAATCTAACTTATCTATGACTGATTAGCTGACGTGCAAATGGAAGGCCGGTTTGTGTAGTTCGGTGCTGTTGATTAGCCTTCACAGGTGGCTTCTGTAAGGAGAAAAGAGTGGATAAGATCATCAAAATTTTTCTGCAGATTAAATATAATAATGTTAAGTTTTAACCTACTTTACTGTAGGAATATAGGATATTCTATTATTATATGTTAGCAATCATTGCTACAGTGGCACTAATTAATGATGAAAACAATCTCCCCTATATCTGATTTTATTTCAACTACCTCTAATTTTTATTACAATTTCTTGGAATAATATTCCAATAATTAAGCTACTCTAAGCTGGCTTACTTTCTTATGCGAGGGTAACAGTTTCTCATGGTTTTGCGGAAGAGTAATTTTAAATAAAATTAAAGTTTAAAAAATCTTTAACCACATAGAATCCGCTGTTAGCTGTTAACGTGGTGATAAAAGAACTACAGCTGTAAGTTGACACCAAGTCTGTACAAGTCCAACCATGGCTTTGGTGTTCAAATTCGGGGGTAGGAGTTCGGATACATTGCAACTTGCCAAACTAATGCTACCTTACTGTGTGATGGGAAATGCTTGGTAACTAATTATTAATCTGGCAGCTTTGTAACTAATTGATCTTTATGCCTGGCAACAAATTTTGGGTGTTGTAAAAAAATAATGGAAGCCCTTTCAGGCGTGTCGGACGAAGAGGAGGTTCAATATCCTTGGATTTACTTGAATTAAACTCAACCGAACTTTTCTAACATCATCGGCTGGACCTTGCTCGCGTACGTATCTATGGATGCATGCATTCATATCCAAGATGGAGATTTTAGTAGCAGCTTTGGCTGTAGTTTCAAGTGGACGAAATGATAGTAACAAGCTTTTATAATTGTTACGTTTGCTGCTCGTCAATTTCTCTTCCCTTGCTGTCTGGACTGTTTACAAGTTCAGCAAAAGATGCAGAACACACACACACCAAAAAAAAAAAAAGAAGATTAAGTTGATCTTTTCATCTGTTCATGTCTCACGATTGGTCTCCAGTGGTGATCAATTTCTAAAAGATCAATGGAGGTTAATGATTGATTAAGCATTGCCTTCTTTAACGTTGGGCGGCAGTTAAAGTGTTCTCAGCACCTTCCAGCACGTTATATATATAATAATAATAAATAAATAAATAAATAAATAATGATCATTATTTTCGCTTCTATTTCATAAATAATATTAATTTTGAATTTAATTTTATGCTAAGAGACGAAGAAAAAGGCATGTCTACCGCCAAGCTCTCTAAGTTTTTAAACATTTTTGAGGCCAAAATTTCTTAAAATACATATCTTTTCTTGGAATTGCGTGTTTAGATATCATTTTGTGATCTTCAGTTTGTTCCAGTAAAATTTGTCAGGATGGAGTTTCAATATATATTTTGTGATGCGATATTTGTGTCAATCTTGTACACGAAAGTTCTTAACATGCATATATACTCCATAAATACATAGGTATTATAAATAATCTAGATAAGAAAATTAAGGTTTTTCCTAACAAATCCCTACAATATTGATTAAGTACCAACTGATAGAGACTCTGTTCAGGCCAAAAATAGTGTTCTTAATAATTGCGCACAGCTAGATATGATATAATTCTAGTCCGTGATGACAGGTCCAGAAATACTGTAAATTGATGAGAACAACTCAACCATAAGACCTTAATTTCAAGAAAAGGATTCTCAAAGCTTCAAAGAAAGTGCATAAAAATCTAAATAATTAAGCCCTTTCAACTTTAAAACACCACAGGTTTCATACCTTTAAAATATGCTGCAATACAACCACAGTGACACAATTAGCAAGCATGACCTACTAATTATCACGCTGGATCTAATCCGATTTGAGGAATTCTAAACCAACATTGCCATCGAGCTCACTGTATCAATATGATTATAAAAGTAGATAAAATAAAACGAGAATTTTCACCAAGAAACCATACAAGGGGGATGAGGGGTGGGTTAAAAGAAATGAATTACTTGAGATCGAACGCGAGAGCGTAAGCCCGAAATCTAGAATTTCTACTGAAGCGATCATGGCGTTCAAGAGGAGAGAGAGAGAGAGAAGGGTGAGAAAGGAAGGGCAAAGGAGAGCAAGAGTCTCCATGAGGGAACCACAATTTCACAGCACATAACAGAGGAAAGATCACCTTTTTTTTTTTTTTTTTCGCTCAATAAATTGCTTCATAGTACGCATTGTACGTTTTCAAATTTATCATGTGGGAAGTGGACCGGCAATATTTGAAGATATTAATTTTTGGGACATTAGTTCACACTTAATATAACAAACAAATCTATATAAAAGATTAATGTTTTAATTCTTGTACGTAGTAATATCAATTCCTGATATAGGAGGCTATATGTGAAAAATGTCGATATTAAGTTTAAATTATAGTCAAAAAGCCTGCGTAACCTTAGTCAAAATTTGATATAAGCTGCTGCATAAACTAGAATCTTTTTCTAAATATTATTTATTTTATTAAATAAATATTTTTTGCATTAAATTTTAGTGAAGGAATATATATTTCCTTTGCCAAACTACTGCCTCAACAAAATTACAGAGTTCCCAGCAAATAAAGAAGGAGATGGAGTTTTTAATATCATGAGTCACAATTAACAAAATATTATCTTTTCCTTTCAAAATATCACTTTCCTTTTCTCTTTTCACCTCTTTACCTTAACCCCACCTCTTGTGTTGTTGGATTCAATACCATATCTCCGTTGAACTCTCCTCAACAATAACATTAGCCTTTTTCTTAGAAGCTAGGCTCAACACAAGTACATTAATACATTCACTTAAAAGTAAGATTGTGTTTATCAAATTACAAATATAAAAATAATTATTTGTATTTTATATTACATGCAATATAATAATAAATATTTAACTATATTAGAACTCAACACATATGCTTTAACTAGAGTAATTATTAGAGTTAATATTCAAATTTGAGGCCCGAGCAATGATTAAATATATAATAGCTAAAAAGGTTGAGGTGTAAAGATAAAAATTCAAATAATAGTTTAATAATAAAATGAATAAGGAAATATATAAATTAAAATAGGAAGTGTGTTTTCATTACATCATATTTTATACAAACTTTTGTAATTATTGATACATTGATTAAATACTTTAGGATAAAAAAGGGTTAAAATATGCTTATGGTCCTTAAACTTACACTCAAAATATATTTGAAACCTCAAGCACAATTTAGTTTTTCATATTTTAAATATATTGTATTTTTAATGTTCAATTACATAAAATTAGTTAATTAATAAAATGACCGATATGTTATTCTAATACGAACATTTAGATTAGTTGATAGAATAATATATTAAATTTTTTATTAATTTCAATTAAACATATGTAACGAAATGTCAGAAATAAAACAATTAAGAATTATATTTTAACAATTGAAAGTTTGAGGATGCAGTGATACCGGGGAACCCGTTGCCGACTTCAGCAATTGCCATGCTCTCCAATCCACGATAAGGCCAATAGGAGCGCTGGTCCACGATGGATTTAAAAAAAAAATAGAAAAGAAAGAAAGGGTGGTTACTGCATAAATGCGTTGCTCCTTCGGATAAAAGCCCCGCTGGACACACTCTAAACCCTAGAAACCAGAGACAAACCGATCATGGCGAAGCAGTCGACCAGGGCGTTGTCGTGGGGAATAGCGTTGGCGAGAACGCTATGCACGACCCCAGCAGCGGAAACGGCTACAACAGTGGCCGAGGCGGGGGCTGGAGGATCGCCGATGTGGAGGCCGCTGTATTGGCGGCTGTCGGCGCTGGGCGGCGCCGAGGGGGGTAGCGTGGCGGAGACGATGAACGGATGGCTGAAGGAGGGACGGGGGGTGACCGAAGGGGAGCTTATGAGATTCGTCAGGGAGCTCCGCAAATACAACCGCCATAAGCACGCCCTTGAGGTGAGTTCTATCAACCCAACTACCGTTTCTCGCATCCAATTAGTCTTTCCAAGAATCTTTTTTTCTGTAGGTATTACTTTGGATGATACAATATGCGTTGTTAAATAGATGGAGGGGCAAAAAACAAAAAAAAGAAGAAGAAGATATTGTTTTCTATCTCCATTTACTTATTCCGTACTCTCACCTATAGTGATGTAAATCTTTCAAAAAAAATTCGTTGATCGGGACCTCGTTTCAATCTGGCTTGAGTGGTGTGGTTTCCATTGTGAAACATTTCTATTAACCATGTTTATCAGGCTTTTTTCAAGATCGGAAACTTGGAGAGGTCTCCTTGAGCTTGAGTGAGCTTAAACGTGAGCATCAAATGCCCGAACGTTAATTAACATTGCAATTAGATATCCTTTTCAATGATAATCCTCTAAAATGAGAATTGCCACAAATTTTACTCATTACACTTCATCTTTCCTTCCTTTTTTCCAAGTTTAACCTAGGAGATGAACGCTTGCATATCTTTCAACTCGTTTTGAATTTCACCCTTTATAGTTGCACCAATTGTCAGGGACTCATGATAACAGTCATCTTTGTTATGCTTATTTTATGCTCATGGGCCCTCCACATTCCCTGATCATAAATACAATCTGAAAATTGTGACTTAGTCGAGCCATAATGGAAATTCTGGTGGTGCATCTCCGTTCCTTTTTTTTTTAATCTATATTTTTGCTACTTAAAACCCTGCTGTGAATGTCCATCAAAGTTGCTTCCTTGGGCTGTTCTTTTAATTAACTCATCTTGAACCTTTATTCTCTAGAGCTTCTTCCATAAATCCTATCTAAGTGTCTCTCCTTCCATTTGAACAGCAATATATCATTAGCAAATAGCAGGTGCCGATATTCGTCCTCTTAAATATCCAGAGTTCGCATGTGGGTAATTATTGTGAAAGTAAGGGCATACGGTACTTGGCACAAGCCTCTTATGGTTGGAAACTCTTCTTACTGTCCACTTGTAGCATGCTCAAATGCCATTGATTCTGCATGCAAATCCTACACTATATCATACATATATTCATGCCCTTCTTTTGATATCCTCATATAATATCTTTTATTTCATTTAAAAGCTGTTCCAAGATCTATTATATTTTTTGTTCAACAATAGGGGCCGTTGCTTAATGCCTTGGAGGTTAGGGCTAACAAGTGCAATAACATGGTTCAAGACTTGGGCAGCCACTTTGTGTTAGAGAAAGGCCTAAGGTTAGGTTGGTCCTTTGTTTGCCTGTCACAGGAGCTCTGATTGCTGGGAGCATAACTCGGTAATGGGGTTTGTTTTCTTCCCACAATCATCTTCTTTTTGTATGAAAATAACGAAAGGTGGGTTGATCGACCTAGCACGTAGCCTAGTTGGTTAAAATGAAATCGGTATTACCTTTCTTGATGATTGACTGACCATTGGGATGACTTACAAGTTTGATTTAATGTTAATTGTTGCAACTTTTTGTATAACTTTTGCTTATGAAAATTTTTTCATAATATTCTCCAATTAAAACTTCTTCAATCTTAACAGTATGGCTAAAGAGGTAAATTACAAGTGTGTTGTTCCATTTTATCATGGTAAATTTGATGTTTCATTGGGAAGATTAACATTTTT
The DNA here is from genome assembly GCA_900491605.1 of Calamus simplicifolius. Taxonomy (NCBI): domain Eukaryota; kingdom Viridiplantae; phylum Streptophyta; class Magnoliopsida; order Arecales; family Arecaceae; genus Calamus; species Calamus simplicifolius. The sequence continues at coordinate 167,864 of UESW01001667.1, read as the reverse complement.
CTATATTTGTGACTTCTAAAAGTTTGTAATGACTATATTTGCAGAATTCGATAACATTTTTTAATCTGTGTACATGCATAATTTGAGTTTAAAAAGTAAAAATAGTCTCTATAGTTAGCCAAAGTTTTTTTCTTTCCTCTAATGATTTTTATCAACATATATTGGTGAATGTTCAATTTTTGTGTGATATGCTGATTGTAGATTTGTATGGCTTGGATTATACAAATTTGTGGGGTGTTGGTGTTGTTGGGTCAACAATATTGGATTGTTATGGAACATGTTGCAACTTTAGAGGAGCATATTTTTCTCCATGAACCCAATCCATATATATGAATTTGTCTTTCTTATTGTATGGTGATATTTTATTTCTCCAGTGCTAAGTTTATAATTTTTTTTTGTTTTTGTTTCCTCTATTCCGACAGTCAGATTCAAATAATAATATTTACCAAAAGGCAAAAATGAAAAGGCCATCAAATATTTAGAATGCTGCAATGTAGAATTTCTTTTTCATCTGTCTCTGCCTCTATGAGTTCTGATTATATTGCAGAAAAGTTCACTGCTTGGATAATGATTGCTAATGACTACTTTTCTTACATTAACAGCTGATAGATTGGATGGAAAGTAGAGGAATGAAGTTTTCTGTTGGCAACCATGCAATACGCCTGAACCTTATATCAAAAGTAAAAGGGATAGATATGGCCGAGGAGTACTTTTCCAGTCTTCCAGACTTGGCCAAGGACCAAAAAACCTATGGAGCTCTACTAAACAGCTATATCCAGGAAAAAATACCCAACAAGGCTACTGCTCTCTATGAGAAGATGAAAGAACTGAACTTTGCTTCCACTACTCTGGTTCAGAACAATCTAATGACCCTATACATGAAATTAGGCCAGCCTGAGAAGGTTATAGAGCTGTTCCAAGAAATGAAGGAAAATGGTCTCTCTCCAGATAATTTTACGTACGGTATCCTGATGAATAGCTATGCTGCATTGAATGATATCAACTCAGTTGAGAGACTAGTGGAAGAGATGAAAGAGGGAGGAATCACCTTAGATTGGTTCATATATTGTAATCTGGCTGCCCGTTATAATTCAGTTGGCCTATTCCAGAAAGCTGAGTCTGCTCTGAAGAAGCTTGAGGAGGTTATCGACAAGCGTGACCGTACAGCTTTCCATTGTCTTATAAGCTTATATGCAGGTGCAGGTAATTTAGCAGAGGCCAGTAGGGTGTGGAAATCTTTGAAGGCCGCCTTTGTGAGGACCACCAATGTGAGCTATCTTGTCATGCTTCAGGCTCTAAATAAACTAGATAATATTGATCAACTGAAGCAATGCTTTGAAGAATGGGAATCTGCTTATGTGTCTTATAATATGAGGTTAGTGAATGTCTTGATAGGGGCTTACCTGAGGAACGATATGGTCATGGAAGCTTTAACTCTTTGGGAGAAGGCCATGCAGAAGAGTTCTCAATCTGACTTCTGGACTTTTGAGTTGTTTATCAATTACTATTTGAAAAGCCATAAAATGGATTTGGCTTTGGAGTGTCTGGGGGCTGCTGCCAATTCAGCGAAAAAAAATGAGTGGAAACCAAAGAAAGAGATGGTGAATGAATTTCTGAAGTACTTCGAGGAAGTAAAAGATGTGGATGGAACTGAGTCATTTTGTAAGATTTTAAAGCAACTTGACCATCCAGATGCAGAAGCTTATGAATCTTTGCTTGGGACATACTTGGCTGCTGGTAAAACGGAGCCTTCTCTTCATCAATGAATCTTATTGAAGCAGAAGGGATATGGAATTGGGAATGCTCTGTTGTTGATGGCAGTGTGGCTGGTAATTAGTTACTGAAGGCCATACGTGATCGCCTTTTTCAAATTTTCACCCTCGTCAGGAAACCAGTGTTTAAGATCTAGGAATGAAGGCTGTTTGAGGCACCCTCTTTGTTAGATGACTTGGACCTGAAAGTTGCACAGTTGTGGAGTGAGGACTGACAGAGAGTTCAAGTAAACCTGGGAAGCCAGCTTACTCTGACAGTCTGAGAAGAAGAAGATTAAATTGTCCGTTTCACTGTTTCATCCTTCTGTGTCATGATCATTAAGATTTAGGTTACTTGTTTTTATTTTTTGATGAGTTGTGGAACGGAAAATAGATATGTGGATTTATCTTATCACTTATATTGATTAAGATGGTACAATCCTTGCCACATTTGTGGCAAGAGATGGAGGTTCGAATACAAAAGATGACGGTCCTCGTTTTGATTGCTACGAATGAATATAGATCCCTGGTTACTAAGATGAAGGTGTGAAATGCGAGGAGAATTTGGTCTTGCATACGATGTTCGCTTATAACAACAATTTTTTCATCCTTCATGTCACTCCCTCCAACAGTGGCATGATGGCATAACATACGATGAAGGTGGTCAGAAGTTTGGGCAGCGTATGGATGGAAGCATTTTTAGCACTAAAAAGATTCTTACTCCCTTCTAGATTGTTGGGTAGATTGATCTTTGGACGAAGATTATGTGTTATATCATGTACGTGCCTGCATGAAATTGTTTGGCCTTATTACGTACGAGAAAACTACCGTGACTCATGATAACATCGAAAAGACGAAGCCATTTTATGTTAAATTGTTCAATATTTGATGGAGGGGAAGGTAATATAGTGAGTTTTACTTCAATATATATTTTTTATTTAAATTGTTGGATGCTAACTGTTGTACCTTCACTACTAGTTAAAATATATTCTAGACAAAGCGAACTCCTGTATCTAGAATTTGCGATGGAAATAGGAAAGATTCTCTCTCTCTCTCTCTCTTCAGTTCGCCTCTCTCTAATGCTTATTTTTGCAAGTAAAAGAAGATAAGTGGCGAGTAATAGCTCGTCTTATTAAATCTAGCACGTTGCTTGAGAAGGCTTTTGGCCTTCTGAAATTATACTGTATTCTTCTTCATCTTGGCCCAAGGGAACGATTTTGTGCACCGCCTCCGGTGCGGGCGCGCGTGCCACAAAGGCAGTCCACGAAGACTTTTCCCTTTGTCTAAATCACCAGTTGGTTACGCTTGCATTCACTTGGCAGACTATATCACATGCTGTCTGCGATCTTGTCCACTATCTTGGCAGGCTTCCACTTGATCCGTTGGAAGGTCAGTTTCGAGTGGGTGGGGCTGAGTTGTATCCTACTTAAAATTGTCCTCACATTAAAAGGCGGACGTGGCAGCCCACCTCCGGATTATAGTTTATTATCCGTAAGATTCACTCCCTATTATAGAAAAGGATAACTGTACCAACTACAATCTTCAAATTTTGATAGAGTCGAACAGTCTTCATACCTCGATAGGACCGAGCAGTTTCATACCTCGACAGGGTCGAGCAATCTCCATGCCTCGACATGCGCATATCGAGCAATCTCGAAACCTCGACAAGACCAAGCTCTAGCTCCTCAGGATAAACATCATCCTCCTCTGGATTGCACCGGGTATCTCGAAAAACAAATCACCCGATCATAAAGATCTTCAAATGGATACGAGCCTCCCTAAACAGAAATAGGGGCGACACTTCCCTCCATGATCAATGCGATCTCATATTCCTGATAAGGTATGTATTCATTAGCCTTGTCAGCTGCCAACTTCCATGTACAACTACATCCGAGGAATCAGATAATAATTTACCATTCCGACAGCATATAAATATCATGTCCCAAGACCCATCAGGTAAGCACACAAGTACTAAGAAACCTGATGAACACCTCTCCATGAACCTTCTATGGGACGTTCTTCTTTAACAACCTTCTTCATCTTATCTATTGCCGAGTGTTTTTACTAACTTGGGTACCAGAGGTCTTCCACAGGACCACCCACCTAAATTCCTGCACGAGGACTATTTTGTAGATCTGCAAGGACGAAAGAACGCAATCCAAATCCCAATATGCGCTGCTGTCTCGATCCAGATTGGAGAACAAAAATCTACTGCAACACCCACAAATTGGTTTCAATTGGACCCGATCAAAAAATATACCCAATGATCAATGGAAGGTCAAATCTGATCCTAACCTAACCAAAACATTTAAGTTCAAATCACATCTTTGATTAAGTATTTAACTAGTATTTTATAACTAAAATCTAGTAATTAATTATTCAATATAGATTTATTAAAAAAATAAATTAGATTAAAAAGTGCCGATCTATTTTTTTTTTCTTAAAAACTTTTAATTCTATTCAAATAATGAGTTATCTTTATATTCATACATCGTGATTCTTAATATATATATATTAATATTTAAAAAAATATTATGAATAAGAATATATTAAAATAGATTATAAAATATGAATATTTAGATATAAAAATATTAAATAGGTAATGAGACATCTAATTGTTAAGATAAATAATAGTTTATCTAATAAATTAATAAAAATAACTAGAATGAATAGAAATAAGACTTATAATTAAGATTTATAAGATCAATTAAGTTATGTTTAAACCAAATAAGATTAGGTTGAACCTATATTTTAGTTCTAAATGATACATAAATCGTGTCAATAACGAAAAATATGTGACCCGAGCCAATCCGAAGTGCTGATCGGACCCGATTTCAAGATCCTTAATTCCTTATCAATTGCTAAGCCTTTAAACATAGGCAGAATCGGATCGGATAACGAGACGACCACACGAATGGTTGACGGAGGTCCAGGTTCTTTGAGATATGTACAGTAAATGATCAACGGATGGACGCGAAGAAGAGAGGGTTGAAATTCTTTTCTTTCTCTCACGAAGCGGACCTTTTTCGTTCAATTTCGATTCGAGTCGTCGAGGTGATCCATGCCGTCACTCTCGTTCTCCAGCTCTGCATTCAACTTTAAGTCCCTTGGCAGCGTCTTTGGTCTCCCGTTCTTCCTAGTTGTACGTCTCAGATCCTCGCATTTCCTGAAGAACGCAAATCGTTAACTCTTGGAGTACTTCTCAAAAGCTCCCAGAACCTTGCAAAAGAACCAGCAAACTTATGGAGCCCTCTTAATCTGTTACCGTTCGATCGAAGAAAAATAGCAGACAAAGCCATTGCTCTCTACCAGAAGATGAATGAACTTGGCTTCTAGCTGGTATACCCTGGTTCACAACAACCTAATAATGTCTCTTTGCACGAAAGTTAGGCCAGACCGGGGACGTCCCCAACCCAAGATATGAAGGCGAAGAACAATGCCTCAGATAATTAATCTCACATAGTTCGTGGTGGTGAACCACCATGTCGTTCGCTTGGTGACATAGACTGTGTTGTGTTGAAGGAATTATAGAGAAAACGAAAGAGGAAAGTGAAGTTACACCGAACCAATCTGCACACAGTAGTACCCTGGCTGCCATTTTTTAATTCAGCTGTGTCTCATTACAGAAGCCTAGTCTGCTTGCCAGAAACTGGAGAAACATATAACAGCCAAGACCAGGAGCCTTTTCATTTCTGAACAAGCTTGTATGCTGGGAAAGGCAATTAATTCGGCAGGGGTCTACGGGGTGTGGAAATTTCTGAAGACCACCTTTCCGAAGGAGCTAGCTATCGCACACCATGCATTAATATTGCTTCAGGCACTTAGATATTGATCGTTAAATCTGATAGAGATATAGACTAAAAGATATGCTTTATGTTATGTCTTTACATTTTTAATGAGAATTCATTTTGAGCAATGTGTGCCATTTACTATATATATGTGCATGTGTCTAGTATTTACAAAGAGTATTTGATCTAGTGTGTAGAGTACGGCTTACACACAAAAGACTAGATCATCGGTTCTTTTGGAATACAAGTTTATTGTTCACAGTTTTAGATGGAATTAGACACACCATCAGTAGAACTGTAGCACAAATTTTTAGTAGGTATGTCTTGACTACGGGGAATGGTTTATTCTAACTATTTGTGCTAGTACACTTTGTGTGTATTGAACAGGACCCAGTTGAGTTAATTATTTTATACTGACTTTATAAAATATTTTAAAACTCATGAATATTATGATTACTTATGCTCTTAATCTGAATTCTATTTCTAGACACGTGTATGTAGTGATTATTGCTTTGATTACACATAGAGTGAGATTCTATATGAGTCAATAAACTCGGTGGGTTGGGCAATAACATTATATATATGGTGAATATTAATAGTTGAAGGAATCCACGTCCTGTTAATTTGGATTGATGATATCCCCTTGAGAAAGCTTATAAGTTTTGATTGTATCAAATCTTGCAAGTGGATTTTGAATCCGATACATCAAATAAGTTAAGTGGATAAGTCTCAAGGATAATAACAGCCAATTAAATTATATTGTCAGTAATTAAATTTAATTGGTGGATATCTGTAATCTTAACGTGGGGAGATAATAAGTATTTAATATTAAGGCTCGAAAATATAAATTCGAATGTGATTAGGAGTACAATTATAATTCTTTAGTGGAATGAATTATAATTTACGTAATTGAATCCTAACCCGGGATAGGATTAGGAGATTTAATTACGTGGGAAGTCCTTTTCATATTTGCCTATTGGTCCCTGTTGTAGCCCTATAAATACCCTCTCAGTTGGTTGCTAGGGTTAACGTTTTTGAGAAAAAAGAAAAACAAGAAACCCTAGGTCGGCCGAGAGATCCCACCATCTTGTGAGAGAAGGAAGGTATTTCGGGAATACGGCGGAAGGCTAAAAGGTTGAGGTCGAGCAATCAAATCAAAGTGTTCCAACGTTCAAGTCTGAAGGTATGATCTTATACTCATAGATTAGAACGGTAAAAGATTTTTGTATTACTCATATACGCTATAGCCGTGATCTTGGGGGTATTCCGCGCTCCCCAACAGTGGTATCAGAGCCACGGCTGATACTGTATATGAATAATGCGGCCATGTTCTCCATTAATCGGAATATGCATGCGTGGGATGGATCGTGCTTGCTGCTAACGTTGTTTTGCAGGTTTCTATCCTGTTATTATGGTCACATGAATGTATGTGTTCTGATTTAATATTGCTTAGATCTGTTTTGTGAACTCCGGTTTTAAGGAGGCGTAGGATCATTGTAATATTTCATAGCATGTATGCTCCGGTTTTTTGAGAGCTTTGTGATTGTAAATACGTAGCATGTGAACTCCTATATGGAGGCATAGGATTTTTGTAATCTGGTGCGGCTCTATGGAGGAAGAAGACCTGCTGCAGGTTGCAGGATATGATCAAAAAGCAGATAGGATTCTAAGGAGAATCCGTTGCAGATAGATTCTAAGGAGAATCCATTGCAGATAGGATTCTAAGGAGAATCCGTTGCATGATAGGATTCTAAGAGAATTGCATGATAGGATTCTAAGCAGAATCCTTGCAGATAAGATTCAAGGAGAATCCGTTGCAGATCAGATTCTAAAGGAAAATCCAAAGCGCGAAGGGATCGGAAAAGCCCCGCTGGGGGCCAGCCCCCAGACCCCCGTATGCGAAGCGGCAAATCGAGCAAAGTAGCAATCATGGTGCAACAGGATCTTCATCTGCGTGGAAAATTTTGACCATAATAACAGGGATTTTATTTATCTTGTTTATATTGGTTATGTTGCATACTTGCTTGATTGTTTATCCTTTTGTTCTTATGTCTATAACTAGGAGAACATGGTTAATTGGATAATCACTTGCTGTTTGAATTTATAAGATAATCAAACACAAGTTTTATAACCCTCAAAATATTGTTTAAATAACTAAGTGGGAGAGGGAATTAATCACATTTAAATCCCATGGTCCCATCACTTGTTTATTGGTGAGGTAGTTAATTTCACGTGTTAGCATTAGTGCTTTCCTCCCCATAGGATGAAATTGATTGCCAGCTCACCAAGAATAATCCCTAGTAGTTGTTAATGTTGGATTACCTCTCCATCTGAGGGATCCACCATGGGACAATGGATCTAGCATTGAGTGATGGTATACACTTAGGTATAAATATTGGTATCCTCCCCATCGGAGTCACTACAAATATTTATATGACCAAAGTTAGCCAGCTAATTAATTTTACTTGGTATGTTACCTTTTACCTAGATAGTAAAATTAATAGGTTTTATCTGTCTAGATAAATGATGAGTAGTAGACGTCCTCCCATCGAGGCATACTATTCAAATGTACTAGGCTGCTGGCAATTCTTTATTATGTAGTGGTTGAGGGGCCCTACTTATAATTTTGAATTTAAAGTTTATTGCTCATTATATCTTATTTGATGTATGAATGATTCTCAGGATTAAAATGTCTTCTTTCAATCCACTTGCTGTGATACTCAAAGAAAACAAATTGACTGGTCCTAATTACATTGATTGGAAAAGAAACCTGGATATAGTGTTAACTGCAGAAGGGTACAAGTATGTGCTCACTCAGGTCTGTCCCGCAGAGCCCGGTGAAGGGGCTTCAGATGAGGAGTCCCAAGCTTACCGTAAGTGGGTTAAGGCTGATGAGATGGCGCGGTGTTACATATTGGCATCTATGTCAAATGTTCTGCAACATCAGCATCAATCTATGCCCTCTGCCTATGACATGATGTTCAACCTCAAAGAAATGTTTGGGGATCAGAGTCGTGCAGCTAGGCAGACTGCGATGAAAGAACTGATGAACACTAATATGGCTGAAGGAACTCCTGTCAGGGATCATGTTCTAAAGATGATTAGTCTTCTGAATGAACTGGAGATCCTTGGAGCGGAGATGGATGGGGAAACCCAAGTTGATATCATTCTCCAGTCCCTACCTGATTCTTTTAAGCAGTTCTGCCTAAATTACACCATGAACAAAATGAATTTTTCATTGGCAGAGCTACTTAAAGAACTTCAGGTAGCAGAGAGTTTCATTAAGAAGCCTGCAGTTGCTATGGTTACTGAAAAAGGTTCTTCTTCGAAGTCTCATGCTAAGAAGAAGAAAAAGGTTCAGAAAAAGAAACAGCATCAGGCCCCACAGCCCAATGGGGAAATAAAAAAGAAGGGAAAGTGCTTCGTCTGCAAGCAGCCAGGTCACTGGAAGCAGCAATGTCCAGTTTGGCTTGCCAGGAAACAGGCTAGAGGTATATCTCATTCACTTGTAGTTGAAACTTGTTTAGTGCTGTTATCTACCAGTGGCTGGTGTGTAGATACGGGAGCCACTAATCATGTTTGCAATTCTTTGCAGGGGTTCCAGCAGACCCGGCAGCTAAGTGATGGGAGATTTACATATTTCTGGGAGATGGCACGAGAGTGTCAGTAGTTGCAGTGGGAGATTTTAGCTTTTCTTTTAGTAGAAATAGAATTTTAATATTAAAAGACTATTTTTTTGTACCTTCAATTAGAAGGAATTTAATTTCAGTTTCTAAGTTGGTTGATGATGGATATTCAGTTTATTTTAATGACTCCGTTGTTATTAAGAAAAATAAACATTTTATCTGTTCTGGTACATTGGTGGATGGTCTTTATATTATTAATCCTGTTTCTCCTACTGTGCAACTAAATGAAGTGAATAACAATAATAGACCATGTAAGAGAAAACATCCTTCTGAAATGAATCAAACTTATCTTTGGCACTTGCGCCTAGGTCATATAAATCTAAGACGGATTTCTAGACTGGTTCAAGATGGACCATTAGGTTCATTGGAAGTAGAGGCACTACCGGTCTGTGAATCTTGCTTAGAAGGAAAAATGACCAAGCGGCCATTCTCGGCCAAAGGCAATAGAGCTAAGGAGATATTAGAATTGGTTCACTCTGATTTGTGTGGCCCAATGAACATCCAAGCTAGAGGTGGTTTTGAGTACTTTGTCACTTTTATTGATGATTACTCAAGATATGGGTATATTTATCTGATGCGCCGTAAGTCTGAATGCTTTGAAAAATTTAAAATTTTTAAGGCAGAAACGGAGAACCGTCATGGTAAAAATATCAAGACACTACGATCCGATCGTGGTGGCGAGTACCTCTTAGGGAGTTCACAGATTACTTATTAGATGCTGGGATTGAATCCCAGTTGTCTGCACCTAGTACGCCACAGCAGAATGGTGTAGCTGAAAGAAGGAATAGGACTCTTATGGATATGGTTAGATCTATGATGAGTTATTCAGACTTACCTATTTCGTTTTGGGGATATGCATTAGAGACAGCTGCATATATTCTTAACTTGGTACCATCTAAGTCAGTACCTAAGACACCCACAGAACTGTGGACTGGGCGCAAGCCTAGTCTAAGACATGTTCGGGTTTGGGGTTGTCCAGCACATGTACTAAAAGGTAAACCAGATAAGTTGGAATCAAGGACAGATGTATGCTTCTTTGTTGGATATCCTAAAGGAACAAAAGGTGGTTTATTTTATTGTCCTAAGGATCAGAAGGTCATTGTTAGCACCAATGCCCGATTCTTGGAGGAGGACTATATTATAGACCACAAACCCAGAAGTAAAATTGCTCTAGAAGAGTTGAGAGGCGATAAAACTAGACTGGCTCCTTTAATACCAATAGTACAAGCAGAAACACCACAAGAAAGTAGGTTCCCAAACTTCCCAATAACTATTCGTAGTGGGAGAAGTATAGTAACACGAACTGACCCTGAACTGATACAAAAGGATACCATTAATGCACCAGTTTCAGAACCAGTGCAGGTTGATGGAGCACAAGGATCAGAGTCAGATCGTATTACTACAAGCACATACAATCAGGTTGTGCCTCGTCGTAGTGGGAGGGTTGTAAATACACCTAAACGGTATACGTTCCTTGGAGAGTCATATGACAGAATCTCTGATGAACTGGATACTGAACCCAGTAGCTACAATGAAGCATTACAGGATAAAGATGCAACTCTTTGGCAAAATGCTATGAAATCAGAGATAGAGTCTATGCACTTTAATCAGGTCTGGGATCTTGTAGAACCACCCGAGGGAGTAAAACCCATCGGATGCAAGTGGATCTATAAGAAGAAGAGAGGAGCAGACGGGAAGGTGGAAACCTTCAAGGCTAGGCTAGTTGCAAAAGGTTTTACTCAGAAAGAAGGGATCGACTATGAGGAAACCTTTTCACCAGTAGCTATGCTTAAGTCTATCCGGATTCTCTTATCCATTGCAGCTCATTTCGATTACGAAGTTTGGCAAATGGATGTCAAGACAGCTTTCCTTAATGGAAATCTTGACGAGTGCATTTACATGATGCAACCAGACGGTTTTATAGTAAAAGGCCAGGAGCACTTGGTGTGCAAGCTTAAGAGGTCCATTTATGGACTTAAGCAGGCATCTAGATCTTGGAATACTCGTTTTGATCAAGCTATTAAATCTTATGGTTTTGATCAAAGTCCTGACGAGTCATGTGTGTACAAGAAGCGTGATGGAAAAACTTTGGTGTTTCTGGTGCTATATGTGGATGACATCTTACTTATTGGAAACGATATGGGAGTGTTATCTTCGGTCAAGGTATGGTTATCTGGACAATTTGATATGAAGGACTTGGGAGAAGCAAGTCACATCCTAGGGATCAAGCTTTTGCGAGATCGCAAGCAAAGGATGATATGCTTATCTCAAGCCACTTATATCGATAAAATTCTCACCCGTTTTGGTATGCATAATTCCAAGAAAGGATTTCTTCCTTTCAGGCATGGAATTTCTCTATCTAAGGATCAGTGTCCTAAGACACCTGAAGAGATAGAAAGTATGAAGGCAGTTCCTTATGCTTCTGCAGTAGGAAGCCTAATGTATGCTATGCTATGTACTAGACCTGATATCTGTTTTGCCGTAGGCATGGTTAGCAGATTTCAGTCTAACCCTGGGCGAGAACATTGGACTGCAGTAAAACATATAATTAAGTACCTGAAAAGGACTAAAGATTATATGTTAGTTTACCAAGCAGATAGTCTTGTGCCTATAGGATATACAGATTCGGACTTCCAATCAGATAATGAATCTAGGAAATCAACCTCGGGATATGTGTTCACTTTGGGTGGTGGAGCAATTAGCTGGAGGAGTGTGAAGCAGACTTGTGTTGCTGACTCTACCATGGAAGCTGAGTATGTGGCTGCATCTGAGGCTGCAAAAGAGGCTGTTTGGCTAAGAAACTTTCTTTTGGATCTTAGTGTGATACCTTCAGTGCAATTACCTATTACACTTTATTGTGATAATAGTGGGGCAGTTGCTAATTCGAAGGAACCCAGGACCCATAAGAAATCTAAACACATTGAGCGTAAGTATCACCTGATACGTGACATCGTGCAAAGAGGTGACGTGCTGGTGACCAAGGTTACATCTGAGGACAACCTGGCAGACCCTTTTACAAAGAGTTTAACTTCAAAAGTTTTTGATAGACATGTAGAGGGCATGGGAGTTAGATGTGTACAAGCATTGCTTTGAGTCTAAGTGGGAGATTGATAGAGATATAGACTAAAAGATATGCTTTATGTTATGTCTTTACATTTTAATGAGAATTCATTTTGAGCAATGTGTGCCATTTACTATATATATGTGCATGTGTCTAGTATTTACAAAGAGTATTTGATCTAGTGTGTAGAGTACGGCTTACACACAGAAGACTAGATCATCGGTTCTTTTGGAATACAAGTTTATTGTTCACAGTTTTAGATGGAATTGGACACACCATCAGTAGAACTGTAGCACAAATTTTTAGTAGGTCTGTCTTGACTACGGGGAATGGTTTATTCTAACTATTTGTGCTAGTACACTTTGTGTGTATTGAACAGGACCCAGTTGAGTTAATTATTTTATACTGACTTTATAAAATAATTTAAAACTCATGAATATTATGATTACTTATGCTCTTAATCTGAATTCTATTTCTAGACACGTGTATGTAGTGATTATTGCTTTGATTACACATAGAGTGAGATTCTATATGAGTCAATAAACTCAGTGGGTTGGGCAATAACATTATATATATGGTGAATATTAATAGTTGAAGGAATCCACGTCCTGTTAATTTGGATTGATGATATCCCCTTGAGAAAGCTTATAAGTTTTGATTGTATCAAATCTTGCAAGTGGATTTTGAATCCGATACATCAAATAAGTTAAGTGGATAAGTCTCAAGGATAATAACAGCCAATTAAATTATATTGTCAGTAATTAAATTTAATTGGTGGATATCTGTAATCTTAACGTGGGGAGATAATAAGTATTTAATATTAAGGCTCGAAAATATAAATTCGAATATGATTAGGAGTACAATTATAATTCTTTAGTGGAATGAATTATAATTTACGTAATTGAATCCTAACCCGGGATAGGATTAGGAGATTTAATTACGTGGGAAGTCCTTTTCATATTTGCCTATTGGTCCCTGTTGTAGCCCTATAAATACCCTCTCAGTTGGTTGCTAGGGTTAACATTTTTGAGAAAAAAGAAAAACAAGAAACCCTAGGTCGGCCGAGAGATCACACCATCTTGTGAGAGAAGTAAGGTATTTCGGGAATACGGCAGAAGGCTAAAAGGTTGAGGTCGAGCAATCAAATCAAAGTGTTCCAACGTTCAAGTCTGAAGGTATGATCTTATACTCATAGATTAGAACGGTAAAAGATTTTTGTATTACTCATATACGCTATAGCCGTGATCTTGGGGTATTCCGCGCTCCCTAACAAATCAACAAAAAAATTGTACAACGTTTCCAAATCTTTTTTTTGTAGCAAGCCTACAAGCTATATATATATACGCTGAATATCCAAACTGAGCTCCCAAGGTCTAAAAATAAACAACAAGAAAAGGATAATAAATACCAAAATAAACAACAGCAATCTTATATAAAAGAGTCCATTAGGTGACCTACAAACCGAATGCATATATAGGGTTTCCACAAATTTAAAACATTACACATAGCTTAGAACAAAGAACACGTTCGACAAACATCACATATATAAGTGCAATAGAAGATACTCGAAATTCCACTTGCAAAATTCACTGCAGAAGCCTCGGCGTTGTTCCCAGCCGTCAAACTTACCGCATGTTGGATTTGTGCAACTTTGTTCCAGCCTTTGTGAATATTTATTCCAGGTTTTACTCCAGTATCATTCCACACACATTTGAGACCTTCCTCTGACATTGCTCAACGTACGAGACACAAATCTTCATCATCTCAGAATCGCCAGCTCCATCTTTGGCTTTCTTCAGAAGTTCTATGCCAGTCTGCCGGAGTTTGATGGTCACCGAAGAGAAGAATCCCTCTAAAGTACGTTGCACCACTGTGGCCACCGACCATTGCCTCGTTCAGATAGTATAATCCTAAGCTCATACGTCCCAGATTGAAGACATTCTCCTGAAGAATGTTTAGCAGAAGAAATTTAAGAGTTAGTCTGCTCAGATAAGAAGAAATTAATAGAAGTTTACCAGAACCCTTTCTAACTTGCACCGTGTTCTGCTGCGCTTAAGATACGAACACGTCCATCGGCTCCGGGAATACGCGTTCTGGCCAGCTCCGCCGCTCCTCGTCGACGATGGTCCATGCGTTGCCGTTTGGTTGCGGAGTTGGGTTATGAGTAGTGGGCGTGCTAGCTCTTCCTATTTTTCTAATACATAAATACCACTTGGTGAACATTAGGGGCACACACTACAAGCTGTTTTGTGTCGTTATCCAATAGCTGATCGATCGTTACATTATGCACGAATAAGTTCTATGATCGGTTCGAAAATCTTCTATTGCCACCTAAATTTTAGGTTCCTAAATAAAAAAAAAAACCCTCAAACCAAGCGCTGCATTAAAAAAAAATAAAGATCGAGAGAAAATGAATGAATGAAGCACTCTCTTATTTCTAATAATATTCTATTACATAAAAAATTAATTATTTCTAAGGTTTATCCTTGCAACTGACTTCTCTACGTCATGATATATAATTTAAAAAAGAAATAATTTCAATAATAAATCATCCAAATAACACACTTCTTGTACGAATAACCAATACTCAATCACAATTCATTCACCTGGTCATGCATAACTTGTTTCTATATTCTTGCTCAATATTGTTTTGGATTGAATTCTAGCCATATACAAGCATGGGAAAGGTTATCACCATTGACCATTACATTGGAATAAACAGCCAACATTGGTAAAATACAATTTTTGGCCATTTCTATTCTTGAAACCAGTTTATAGTTGAAGACAAAGAACATATATAACGTCTTCTGACAGAAGTGCAATTCCATATATCAGCATTCTTATTTATTTATTTATTTATTGATAGAGTGATAACATATATCTTATATCTATTGCTTAAAATGTGAAATAATAATTCACTATAGTCGGTAAGTCATATTATCTGATTGAACCACTGTTGCATCTGTCAGCATCTTGGCAGAGAAATAATACCTTGTATTGCTTGAAGTGTGAAAAATTTAGCTAACCATACCAGCAACTGCTATGTCGTATGTTCACCAAAGCGAAAAAAAGAAAGAAAAGAGAGAGAGAGAGAGATTTTTACATTCTGTGCTCATCTTATCCAACCGGCCAACTTGTGGTCGAAACAGACAAGCAAATTAACCGAACTTCATCAAAGTCCTATCCCTGTGCCTTCTCTTTCGTGCGTGTATTGCGGACGAGGGCATCAAAACAATAACTTTCTCTAAAAGATTATTTAGAAAGCGAAAACGCAGCGATGTAGCTAGGCCTAGTTAGGATGGATAGCTGGAGAGTTTAGAAGTCTGGTTACCGGTCCAAGTATAAAGTAAGCTTCAAGATTTCCAGCGGCGGCACAACGACTGAGAAAAGAGAAGTAAAGCTCCTCCCTCCACCAACGCATGCTTCGTAGTTTCTCCACAGATATACGTTGTCCGACTAGCTTTGCTTCTGATGCCGCTTTAAACTTCTTGCACCTAAACAACATGAAGCGATATATATATCAAGCACATCACAAGAAGAAGATGGATGCTAGATTAAACGTACACCATCCGTAATTTCGTGAGTTCGAATATTGGCACCAAGGAGTCTGAGACTACTCGAACAACGATCTCAACAATGAGATCTTGCGGAAGAGTCTCGATGGTTGTCGTCTTCTCTCTCTTTTTCTCCATACTTCGGGCGTTTTTCATGGTTAGCGAGTGAAGGGACAGACTTTTCTTCACCTTGATCTCTAAAGAGTTGGTGGATTGAGAGCGAGAAAAAAAAAAAAGGAAAAAAGAAGGAGGAATGAGAGGAAGAGCAAAAAAATGAATGAGGCAGGAAAGAAATGGGATAGGTTGAGTTGTATATGTTGAGGCGCAACCTTGGCTTAGATATACAAGTGGATGTATCTCAAGACCAGTGAAACGATAACAAGACAATAAATGGGATAGGTTAAATTGTAGCTTGAAAAGGTGTGAATAATTAATAAGGTGCCCCTAGTTTCTTAAGATGCCGCTGGCATTCAATTTGAGAGGAAAAGGAAATGCGTCAAATTAACCACGGCCTCACAAGAAGGAAAATCCCATCGCTCATTCAGAAGCGGTAGTCCGGGTAATCCATGGATAATCCAAAGTTGAGTAGGACTTGGTTGGGTTAATTTTGACTCTACAGTTCGTGTCAAGGCTTCACCATGCTAGAGTCACTGAATAAATTAATAAAAGGCCCCTCTAAACTATTAGTACGTAATGTGATCGAAATAAAAGCAAATTATCCATCTAGTCCCACCTTTAATTGGATTAATTACTTTGAAACAAAATGTTAAACATTTAATTTTGTACCGGTCATTTAAGAGTACCTATGTCAGCAAGTGTTGACATTAGTAGTACTAATAATTTTATTCACATAAAAATCTAGAAAGGCTCGTCATCTAGGTTTTAATTGAACCAAACAATTTGTTAGAGTTCCCAAATTCAAAATAACTAGCCATTTATGGTAAATACTCTTTTTAACCATTAAAAAATAATTTTGAAATGTTGACCAATT
>UESW01001667.1:0-143027 GCA_900491605.1 Calamus simplicifolius | reverse complement strand
GTAGTCCGGGTAATCCATGGATAATCCAAAGTTGAGTAGGACTTGGTTGGGTTAATTTTGACTCTACAGTTCGTGTCAAGGCTTCGACCATGCTAGAGTCACTGAATAAATTAATAAAAGGCCCCTCTAAACTATTAGTACGTAATGTGATCGAAATAAAAGCAAATTATCCATCTAGTCCCACCTTTAATTGGATTAATTACTTTGAAACAAAATGTTAAACATTTAATTTTGTACCGGTCATTTAAGAGTACCTATGTCAGCAAGTGTTGACATTAGTAGTACTAATAATTTTATTCACATAAAAATCTAGAAAGGCTCGTCATCTAGGTTTTAATTGAACCAAACAATTTGTTAGAGTTCCCATTCAAAATAACTAGCCATTTATGGTAAATACTCTTTTTAACCATTAAAAAATAATTTTGAAATGTTGACCAATTGATGCCTCTATTCAAAACATAAACTAATAGGAATGGATAACTCCTTTCTTCCATCATACTATTGCAACCATTTATTCTTATCTTCTCTCTCTTTGAGTATAAAAGAAAAAAAAAAGCTAATACTTTCTCACTCTCTATCCAACCACGTCATTCCTTGATCAAGAATTCAATGCCCTCTTTATTATTATTGTTGTTATTATATATTTTGTTATTAATTTTTAAAATAATAAAGGTTCTAATTTGCTATCCCTTGAGTTTCACCTAATCCCAAGTCACACAGCTTACCCAGCCTAGTGAGCTCAACTCAAAATTTGGCGATCTTGAGTGAGAAAAGGAAAGACTTATGGGATGGATGTAGAGGTGGCAATCAGATCATTTAGGATCAAATATTTTAGGTTCAAATTATTTTTGAATTTCAACCACTTTCGAATATAGGCCATTGAAGAGAAATCCCATCACTAAATGATCATATTAGGATCAATCCATAAATCATTTCGGTTAGCTTATTTTTTTAACATGCTTTTTTCCTTATTCTTCTCAAATAATTTTCAATCATCAATTTAATTCTTTCTTCTTCTTTTACTTATTTAGTATTATAAATATTATAATAATAGACACAAAATTATAGTATGAATATACACTAACAGAAATAATAGTTATAAACTTATAAAATACTTATAAATAATAGTTATAAACTTATAAACTAAAAAATAATAAATTTAAAAATAGGCTATAAAATTTTAAAATTAAATACATATTAATATCAAATTATTAAAAAGATTACAAAACAAAATAAGCAAATATTGAAAATAATCTTATAATACAAGTTATTGATGTCGATCCTTCAATAACACTCAATTAAAAAAAAGTACACTTCTAATCCAATCATTTATTGAGTCACATTAGCATCAACTATATATTATACATCAAAGAATATAAAATATTAAATATCAACTATGTAAAAAATCTAATTTCTAATTTAAAAATTATATAATGTCACTTAGATAAAATTTTAAAATTTTAAAATAAATAAATTAAAAGTATATCTTACCTCCATATGGAAACAGCCAATTACGAATGGTAATCAAAACTTATGTATTTTCTAAAAAATACTATTTTTAGGCCATTTTAGGTCACCCATAACCCCGTCCAATCTAACTATAAAATTTTTTGAGGCATTTCAGATTCGACTAGAAAAAAAAAAAAGCAAAACCCTAAGATTATATTTTTCAAATGGGTTCGGATCAAGTTTACAAGTTGGGTCAAGTTTTACCAAGACTTAGGAATGCTAATAAAAGAAAGATAAAATACGAAATACAATCCTATAGTTTAAGCATTATCAAATTATACCCATATGGTTTGAAATATTACACTCAACTATTATATATTTTAAATTTCATCAAATCACATTTATGTGATTTGTTGCAAATACCTGGTAGTTAAGTGTAATGTATCAAACCATATGAGCATAATTTGATAAAACTTAAAACATATGATAATTAAATGTAATACTTTAAATTACTTGGATACAGTTTAATAATGTTTAAACTATACGATAGTAATTTATATTTTATTATTAAAAAAAAAGTTGGTGCTGAAGTGAATTGGGGCTCGAAAAATATAACATTGTTGCATTCTATGTAGGCTTCGAGATAGCCTCCCATTCAAGGGCAAGCGCCTCCCACAATCGATGCACCCACTCTTAGCCTCGCCCAAACCCGTACTTCTTCCATGGTGGTTACCTAGGTGGGACCACGAGCTGCTGATAGGGTGCAGAGCTAGGTTCCGAGAAGTGGTCAACATTAGGGGCACCCAATGTAAAGCCATTTGTTTGATTATCTAAAAATCAAGTTTTATCGATTAGAAAATATCTTCTACCGCCACCAAAATATTTGGTTCCTAAATCATAGAAAAGACCCTCAAACCAAAATAAATGAACGAAATCTCTCGTTTCTATTTTTCTTCGTGATATATGATTCGCTAGCTTATATCAGGCATTGCTTAAAGTGTGAAAAAAAGTGATATATATATTGGATAAGTGATGGTATCTGATAATATTTAAAACCACTATTCTATATATATATATATCAGCATCACTATTTATTTATTGGTGGAGATATATGGTATTGCTTGAAGTGTGAAAAATTTGACAACAAGCCAACTGAACAACTTCTATATTTCATGATCACCCAAAATGAAAAAAAGAAAAAAAGGAGGAAGAACTTTTGTTTTGCGTGTTCAACTTATGCAATTGGCCAACTTATGGGCAGAACAGAGAAGCAAACTGAATTTTATCAAAGTCCTGATACTAAAATTAACAATTACTTTATCTGAAATATTAATTAGAAAGTAAAAACACAGCCATATAGAGAGCACAGATGGTTGGAGTAAGAAAAGTCTTGTTACCAGTCCAAGTGTGAAACAAGCGTCAAGTTTTCCCTGCTGTAGCACAATGTCTGAGAACAGCAAAGTAAAGCTCGTCCTTCCACCAATGCATGCTTCGTAGTATCTCCAAGGTTATATGATGTCCAACCACTTTGCACTTGATGTCTTTCTAAACATCTTGCACCCTAAAACAACATAAAGTGATCGAATGCACCACAAGAAACTAGCATTAATTGATACTCATTACGAAAATAAAATAAAAGATGGATGTCATATTAAATGTACTACATCATCCGTAGGTTCTTGAGGTTGGTATTAGTTCTGGGGAGTCTGAGACTAGCTGAGCAACGACCTCGATGATGAGATCTTGTGGAAGAGACTCCATGCATGGTTGTAGTCTTAGTTCTCTTCTTCTTCTTCATATCCTTATGGTTTTTATGATTAAAGAGATGGAAGTAACTTTTCTTCACATAGCTCTCAAGAGTAAGTGGATTTAGAGGGAGAAGGAAGAGCAAAATAAGAATGAAAGCAAGAGCAAATTAAAAAAAGAATGAGATGGGGAATAGGATAGTTTGTGTTGTAAATGTTGAGACACAACCTTGGCTTGGATATAAGAGTATGTCTTAAGAGTGGACACAGAAACAAGACAAGGAATGAGATACTTTGAGTTGTAAGTTGAGAAGCACTCTTAGCTCAGTGAGGTATATGATTCATAAAGAACTTGTCGTTGGTTAAGTAAGATGCTTGTAGCTAGCTATTAAACCTCCACAATCCTCCAAATGAGAGGAAATGAAAATGTGTCAACCACCTTAAGAGATGGAAAATCTCATGATTCATTTGGAAGCAGTCCATTGGTAATTCTAAGTTGGGCAGGACTTGGTGAGGCTATGGCCCTCTAACTGGAAACTAAACATCTCCGAACATGGGCAATCCAAAGTTGTGTTGGACTTTGTTGGATTGATGCTCCTAACATGAAAGCTAGTTTATATATCTCTGATTCAAAGTAAGTCATAGCCAAGAAATAAAGGACTAATTAATCAAGTACCAGCTGACTCTTTAATCTGTATCAAGGCTTCATCCATGCTAGCTAGTGTCACTGAATTAATAAAAGACTCCTCTAGAATGTTAGATCATAATGTGAAAGAATAAAGCAAGTTATCCATTTAGCCTAGCCTTTGATTGGGTTAATTACTTTGAAGCAAAATTATTAAATATATGATGCCCCACCGACTGTTTAATCATAGGTATGCTAGCTAAAGTCGGTGGCTTTAATTAATAGGACCAAAGAATTTGTTTAAGAGTTTCAACCCTCAAAATAACTAACCATTTTTGATAGATACTCTTTTTTAACCATCAAAAATAATTATTTGTTTTTATTGATCGATTGATGTATATGTCTAACAATTTGTCATATATATTATATACTTTACTAGAAATGGATAATTCAACTAGCTTGCTAGAGTTTCAACCTTAAAAATAGCTAGCCATTTATGAATATTCTTTTTAACCATTAGAAGATAATTATTTATTTTGAAATGATGCCAATCAGCACCTCTATCCAATAAATTTATCGAGTATATTATATACTTAATACAAATGGACAACTCCTCTTCATCATTTTACCATAACCATTGACTCTTAACCTACCTCTCTCTCACTCTCTCTAATAAAAATGGTCCATAATCTCTCACTCTTTGTCCCTCCACCTCGTCTCTCTTCTTAAGAATTTAATACTTTCTTTATTCTTCTTCTTCCCCTTCTTCTTCTTATTGTTATTTATTTTATTATTAATTCTAAAAATACTATAAGCTTTAATGCATTGTACTTTGAGATAAATTGATTACAAATCAAGTAACATGTCTAGCCCTGCTCAAAATTTTGTGGGTTGGAGACAAAAAGAAGGATCTCTGGATTGGGCTTGTGCAGAAAAAAGCAAAATAAAACATAAGGTTTGAGCTAAAAATCACTAGAGACTTGCAAATTAAAAAATAATACAACTCAAGATATATATATATATATATATATATATATATATATATATATAGGCCGATTATAGGCCAAATGGTCCACCTAGTCCAGCCCAAAATTTTGTAGCCTTTGTCACCAAAAAAATCCAAACTAGATTCTAAATGAGGAAGGACAAAGGGAATTCAGGCCTGATAGTATTGACGAGGAATTGGCTAAATAAGATTGAACTAAGCTTCGTCAAAAATATTAGCTTGATAGTTGGCTCAAATTAAGCGATGCTTAGATATGAACATCAAACTTAATTGCTAGTATATAGCCCAACCCAAGCTTAGCTTGGCTCATATATAGCTTGGCTCAACACAGCTTATTTTTGCAAATGATAGTCGATTTATTCATAACCCAAATTATAAGTATTGAAAAATATTGATAAAGTTTTAAAATATTGTAATATGATTTACATTATTCTAGTATTGGATTGATTTTTAAATGTTATATGATGTAGATTACTCTTTTGGTAAGGTTGATTGTAACTCTACTAGAGGATGGTTATATATTAGTGGTGGAGTTGCTACTTGGCCATCCCAAAAAATATATTACAATGTCTTCAATGAAGTCGAAATAAATCTACCACTATCAAGTGAAAATATAATTTGAATGATGCAATTTATAAGATATATTTTCTTATGCATAGAAAGATCAATGCAACTAATATCTATGTAATGTGGACAAGTTGGCTATTCACTTGACAAATACTAAGAAATTTACAAATAAGTCTAACAATATTTTCAGAAAATATCATTGAAAAACTAGTAAGAATGGACAGTCATAGTAGAATATCTATTGATTATTGAGATGCTAGTTAACTCTATTAAAGCTACATTAAAGGAGAAAATATGAAAAAAAACTTGTACAAAATAGGATTATTATCAATATTATAGGACTATCAAGATTGCAGTCTACTCTTATTAGCGATATTAGATAAGTATCTCAACAAAGAGTTCAAAGAAAACTTAACCATTGGTGTATCTTATTAGATTTGTAATAAGGTTAAATTTTCTAAATGCATTAAGTTTTTAGAATTTGAGATTTCAATGCAAATTTTATTTATGTAGTAGGGTAATTTTTTAACTTTGTATGAATTGGAGGAATACATTTTTTAAGTCTTTAACAAACTATATATATATATATATGCACGCATGCACTAAGTGAATGACAACATACTTGATAAAGTTATCAAGCACTTATGAATATAAGATAAAACAAATGATCTTTAAAAGCATGGCCTTTCAAATACAAAAACATGAGTATAATGTGAATATAATCTTTTAGATAATTCTATTAATAAGATCAAGGTTTAGTCCTCTTGTTCTTAGATCCTCATAACATATGTTCGAATTATAAATTAAGGGCTCTCTACCTTTAGTGTGACATCATACCAATACTTACATATGTATTAACATTAATACTTTAGTTATTTTAAAAATGATAAGGTTGTTTGATTATCAATATTAATGCTTTATTTATTTTAAAAATTATAAGAGATTGTTAGATAATTGATTTTTAAAACAACTAGTTGTTTATAAAAGTTACTCTTCTTAAGTTGGTTATATATTTTAAAACTTTAACCAAGGAATATATCATTTTAGTCATATGTATCACAAACCCTTAAAGAAACGGATTGCTCCTCTCCCCTCACTATTATTCCATTCCAATCATTTGCTCTTGGACTATTGCTCTTTGAATTTTTGTTTTTTAAAAAAAGCAACTCTCCATTCACTTTCTTTCATTTTACCATTTCATTTGTCTTCTCAAGAACTCAACACTCTATTTTACTATTACTTTAATAATTATTATTAAAATTTAATTGATGTGTTATGTTTTGGCATATAATCTAAAATGCAGAAAGTATGCGTGTTTCAAATCTAATGGTCTATTATTTTCACAAAAATCACTTGTATGAATGAAAAAAATAATGCTTGAGAAATTGTCTTAAATCATATATTTAGTTTTAATTTTATTTGTATTTTATAACTATTTTTGATTATTTTATGTGAGGTTTCGAAGCAATATATGGATGATGTTGTAAATAAAATGAAGTTCAAAAGTAGCAAGGAATGGAGCAAGAAGCTAAAAACATTGAAGGAAAAAGTTTAACAGGTGAGATTTAAGTATGGTTGTCAAAAAAATTATAAAAATATATCTTATCTGAAGTGAAGTTCCAAACATATTTCTCTTGGTTTAAGTAATTTTTATTATCATTCATAATAAAAACTATCTAGCATCTCCATCCACCTCTGCGTATTTGCGTTGTATGGACTATTGACTGTTAGAATTTTGATTTTTAAAATAATTAATCATTTATAACAGATATTCTGGTCATCATCATTGCACGGCCAGAGGAAATATAACAGAAAGAGCTTGATGTACTGCCATCGATATGGTCCAAAACGTGCACTTGTCCTCTCCTGGGGCATTGTTAGGAAGAAGTCTCTCAAAAAAGCCACCCCTTTGTCTCTTACCATTCATGTTGATTAAAACGTTACACACACACACACACACACACACACACACATATATATGGGACTAGCCTCTTAGAGATCGATTGGTTAAATGATGCAATTATGACAAGATAAGACTTGTTTCACAAATATTGAGTTAAAATAATTGGCAGTAACAAGTTTCACAAAGTTATCCTGCCATCAAATGACATGATATATACCGGAAAGCAACGAGCAGAACTTTCACTTGTCGAATCAATTGATGGAGCACTTTGGTGGAGTTCCCTTGCGGTGTTCATGTTTCTTTCCTTCCTCTCCATTCATTCCCAAGCCTCTAATAATCCCAAGCTAAGATTAAATGCGGTAGACTTCAAAGGAACTCTTCATCACCAATTCCCAAGGGAGTGTTCGTTGATGTTGACAAAGAATACCTGCATGGCAGAATCACTGGGAATTTGTTTACGGCCTGGTTCTTGCAAGTCAAGTATTGCATTAAGGTGCAAATATCAAACATGCCCTCGAGGGAAACAAAGTTGTTTGTCAATGAAATGAATTATTACCTTAGTAGTTGCAAATTTGTTACCCCTCACAATTTATAGGTGTATATATACATATATAAGCTCTATCATCACATAAAGATTGGTACCAAATATTTGCTAAAGCAATTTAGGCAAGGAAGGGGCTATCATATAACCTAGAAGGCTGGTTGGATGCATAATAATCATTGTCATGATTAAAACAGAGGGACACATTTCAGTAGAATCTACAAAGAAGCTTGAAAAATATAAAGAGCTTATGCTGTCAAGTTAAATACTTTTCCTTGGAATATAGGGGTGAGTGATTAAATGGTTTCATAAAAGCAAATTCAGAAGAGAAGCTCAAGATAATTATGGAGTCAAACAAATCGAACAACTGCACATTCTGACAAAAGATGGTAATGCTGGTGATGTGCCCTAGGCCATCAGGATATTTGCTGTATTTATGGTTTTATTTTATTTAATAAACCATTTTATTATTTATGCTCTTCTAATGTGATAAAAAGGTTTCCTTGAATAGTTTATTCTTCCTTATATCATTAAAGTATGTGACTTTAATAGTGAAACTATAAGGTGATAAGAATACTATTCTAAATTGTCCCTAATCATTCATTATATGGAACGATAATGAAGTAAGATTAGTATGTTGGTTGATTGATGATCACATTTTACTGGTCATGGATATGAGATATCAAGTCAACACATAGATACATGTAAGAGTACATTGTATTGGATCGACCCACCATGAGAATATCATATGGATTCTGTTATGAATACTTCTCTTCATGATGTTATTATTTTAGTTCTTTGACCTGATGACACCATGGATTCCTACATAGTGAATTTCATGTTTTGACACGGCTCTTCATCATCTTTAACCAGATGATCATAAGACTATGATTGGATATGGAATAAACTACGTTGAGGGATATGAGTGTTCGTGAAGGAATTTGTCCCTCTATTAATTTGAGAGAGATATTTTGGGCCATCTTGAAGAGTGAGACTGAGAAAAGTACATGGCCATGCCCAAATGAATTGATAAGAAGTTATCAGTAACATTTGATTTATTCAGTCAAACTCTGGAATCAAGAAAAACTTGTGATTAAACAATCTATGAGAGATGTGATCTATGCCTCATACTTGATCACTAAATATCGTGTGACAAAGGACTGGATAATTGACATTTACTAGGTAAAGTCGGATTGACGATCTTCACTCAATTTGGGTAGACATAATGTCTTGCTAGAGACCAATTATGTCTTGTAGGCCCGAAAGGGTTTTAGTCCTACTGCCAACATTGAGTGAACCTACAGGGTCGCACACAGGAATGACGCGTATGGGTTATGGGTTTAATTTGTATAACCCAGCGAAAATAAATAATAATCTTCACTATTGTGTCCTTTTGGATTATGAAACTCATAACATTAGATGTGCAGGGAATGAGAAGACGTGTCCTTTTGGATTCAAAACTCTTAACATTAGATGTGTAGAGAATGAGAAGACGTATCTTTTTGGATTCCGAAATTAAGAGTCCTATTAATGAGAATATTCTATTTTGAATAGGATATTATATTATAAATGGACGTTGTTGCTCTGATAAAAAAGAGACGACGCTTGCCGTCAACATGAGATGCGCAGAGAAACACTGCGCACCATAAAAATAAAAGTTTTAGTGAGATTATTTCTGAACTGATCTAGAAGAGTTCTAGAGAGTGCTAGCACACTGAGTCCCATTGCGAAGTGGTCATTCGTGTGGATACCGTAGAGGGAGTTGTGGTTTCGCAGCGCTTAAAGATTATCTATCAAAAGATCTATCTCATCAAAAATAATTTTATTCACATAAGGTACGATTCTCGTTCCCTAATCAATTTAATTGAACCACATGGATCCTTCTGGGGATTTAGGTTATTTTTTCGGTGCATATTTTGGTATTAGACCCCTAAATTCTTTCAGTGGTATCAGAGCCAGACTTGTGGATTCAATTAAATTGATTTCATTTGATTATATGGATGTGTGATGCGTACTGTTAAACGAGATTATTGTACATGTGATGTGAATGACTATATGTCTATGGAATTAATATGATGATTTGTTTAATTGTTAAACAGTTCTAATATGATTAGAATCAAATAGATTTATTGTGTTTAATTTGTTTGAACACTGAAATAATCATCCGTCAAGGTGGGGTTGTCAATTAGATTGATAGTTGGGTTTTAACAATGAAACCCTAATTTGCATGCATGACACGATCTCAAACCCTAATTTTGATAATATTAGAACTTACAAGAAAAACGTTTTCTTGGACAGTTTTATGTATTATGCATGATGCATAGCATCACCCTTTAGACTCATGTGATTGGCAGGTTTATTATGGTTTTGTTGATTACATTGGCCTGCATGTCGATAATTTTATTGTAATTGGTTTATCGGCCTGTGTGTCGTTATCTTGATGTAATCTATTTATTTCACTAGCATAGAATGTAGATTTTCTTTTAATGTAAAATATGGAGGCCATTCATGTCAATCAAAAGAGATCATATGATGATGTTCCAAGAAAAAGGTTCATGTCATCAATGGTAGACCGAGCATATGGTTATGCTATGACATCATAATAATGATTTACTTAGTTCATGGGCCATGCTATGACACATTTATGTTTTATATATACATGCATGAGATTATATGGATGATGCATGTGACTTTGGTCCCATAGAATAGACATCATATACTTAAAACAATAAAGTCTCTATTAATATTAAGTCGTAAAATGCCTCCCATAGTTCAACACCTATCAAGGCTTTGATCGTCTAAATGTAGGTTCTGCCAAAGCAGGGTGCATTAGACCATCTTAGTTAGGTAGAGTGGATAAAAGTGCTATCCTCACGTCGAAATGGTTAGACTTAAATAGGCTATCAAAACGGTTTTGGGCCTATGACATTAATGGGATTAGTATGACGGGACATGTGATGTCAATCCCATAGCAAGAGTTACATATGATGTAATTGGAAAGACGTTTCCTACCTAAATAACTAGACTTTAAGTGTTGACTTAAAGTTTAGTAAATATGGATCTTAACTCACTAAGAAATATCGAAAGATTGAAAAGTTTCCGAATTAACATTAGAGGGTTGTTAATTTGATGAAATAGTGAGAATAATTGAAATGGCTTAAATAAAGATATTAACTCTGTAACTCCTTGTATGTAGATCATGACATCAAACAACACATCTAATCTTACTTTGCGATCGGTACTCAAAAAAGAAAAATTGAATGGCACAAACTTCCTTGACTGGCATCGTAACTTAAGAATTGTTCTTAAGCAAGAAAGGAAGTTGTATGTCATAGACACTCCAATCTGTACCTGCTGCTGATGCTCCAAGAGATGAAAAAATGCTTACAATAAGCATAAAGACGACTCTTTGGATGTAACTTGCCTTATGCTTGCTAGCATGGACTCCGAGCTTCAGAAGCAAATGGAGGACATGGAAGTGTACAATATGATTGTACACCTCCAAAAATGTTCCAAGAGCAAGCAAGACAAGAGAGGTTTGCAGTCACTAAGGCATTGAATGGATGCAAAATGACTCCAGGTAGCTCTGTGAGTACTCATGTGCTCAAGATGAAGAGTTACATTGATAGACTTGAAAAACTTGGTGCTCCACTTAGCAGGGAGTTGGCTACAGATATGATCCTTGCCTCCTTGCCTCCCAACTATGACCAATTTGTGATGAATTACAATATGCACCAAATGGATAAGTCTATAATGGAGTTGCATGGGATGCTCAAGAATGCTGAACAAAACATTAAGGCGACCAATAATGTTTTGATGGTTCAAACGGGAAAGGGCAAAAGGAGGAGTGGCAAGGACAAAGGCAAAGGCAAAGCAAAAGGTGAGACCAAAGCTAAAAGGCCTAAGCCCCAGCCCAAGCCGAAACAGCCCAAGGAAGGAGTTTGCTTCTTTGCAATAAACCAGGTCATTGGAAAAGGAATTGCAAACTGTATTTGGAGGATCTGAAAAAAGGAAGGCTAATGAAGCCACAATCTCAGGTATTTATGTTATACAAGTCAATTTGTCTACTTCTACATCATGGGTATTAGATACCGGATGTGGATCTCACATTTGTGTAAATGTGCAGGGTCTCAGACAAAGTAGAAAATTGGCTCAAGGTGAAGTGGACCTACGAGTTGCAAATGGAGCAAGAGTTGCTGCGTTATCTCTAGGATGTTATGAATTACCTTTACCTAGTGGACTTGTTTTGACTTTAAGCAATTGTTACTATGTGCCTGCTATGAGCAGTAACATTATTTCAGTTTCAAGTTTAGACAAAGATGGTTTTAAATTTATTATTGAGAATAATTCTATGTCCATCTATCATAGAGACATTTATTATGGTTTTGCTCAATTATTAAATGGGCTCTATGTTCTAAACTTTGATGAAACAAATTACAAGTCTGTTTATAACATTAATACTAAAAGGTTTAAATCTAATGATTTAAATCCTACCTATCTTTGGCATTGTCGCTTAGGCCATATAAATGAGAAGCGCATATCAAAACTTATCAAAATGGCTTTTACATTCATTTGATTTTGAATCATATGAATCATGCGAATCTTGTTTGATGGGTAAGATGACTAAGGCTCCTTTCACAGGACAAGGTGAAAGAGCCACAGATTTATTGGCCCTTATACATACCGATGTATGTGGACCATTAAGTTCACCGGCCAGAGAGGTTATTTGTATTTCATCACTTTTACGGATGATTTCAGTAGGTATGGATATGTATACCTAATGAAACATAAATCCGAATCTTTTGAAATGTTCAAAATATTCAAAATGAAGTACAAAATCAACTTGGTAAAAATATTAAGATACTTCGATCAGATCGAGGTGGTGAATATTTAAGTCAAGAGTTTTCTGACCATCTTAAAGATTGTGGATAATTTCATAATTGACTCCTCCAGGAACACCACAATGGAATGGTGTTTCTGAAAGGAGAAATCAACTTTATTGGATATGGTTCGATCAATGATGAGTCAAATAGATCTTCCAATATCCTTCTGGGGATATGCCCTGAAAACTGCTGCGTTCATATTGAATAGAATTCCATCAAAATTGATTCAAAAGACACCATATGAGTTGTGGACTGGGAAACCTCCTAGTTTGTCTTTTCTAAAGATATGGGGCTGTGACACTTATGTCAAACGTCAATTGTCTGACAAATTAGCACCCAAATCAGATAAGTGCATATTTGTGGGATATCCTAAAGAAACAAAAGGATACTACTTTTACTACCCATCAGAGAACAAAGTGTTTGTTGCTCGTAATGGTCACTTTTTGAAAGAGAATTTATTTCCAACAGAACTAGTGGGAGTAAAATTCAACTCGAAGAAGTTCGAGAACCACAAATTTACATGGAACCGATGATGGATGTTCAATCCAACTCACAAGTAGTTGCTGAACCTGAACCACTAACACAAGGGCTACGTAGAACTGGTAGAATTCGTCACGAGCTGAGAGATATGGTTTTCTCATTACTGACAATCATGATGTGATGCTCATAGATCAAAATGAGCCTACATGCTACCAAGAAGCTATGAAAGGCCCTGACTCTGAGAAATGGCTTATAGCCATGAAGTCTGAAATGCAATCCATGTATGATAATCAAGTATGGACTTTGATTGATCCACCTAATGGTATTAAATCTATTGGGTGTAAATGGGTTTTTAAGAAGAAAACCGACATGAATGGCAATGTGCATACCTATAAAGCACGACTGGTTGCAAAAGGTTTCAAGCAAACACATGGTATAGACTATGATGAAACTTTCTCACCTGTAGTCATGCTTAAATCTATTAGAATTCTTCTTGCCATAGCTGCGTATTATGACTACGAAATATGGCAAATGGATGTCAAGACAGCATTTCTAAATGGAAATCTATTCGAGGATGTGTATATGACACAACCCGAAGGTTTTGTTAATCTAAAAGATTCGCATAAGGTATGTAAACTCCAAAAATCCATTTATGGATTAAAGCAAGCATCTCGGAGTTGGAATCTTCATTTTGATGAAGCAATCAAAGAGTTTGGTTTCATTAAGAATGAAGATGAACCTTGTGTATACAAGAAGGTTAGTGGGAGCGCAATAGTTTTCTTAGTACTCTATGTAGACGACATATTACTCATTGGAAACGATATTCCTACTTTGCAGAATGTCAAGACATGGTTAGGAAAATGTTTCTCAATGAAGGACTTAGGTGAAGCTGCCTATATCTTAGGGATTAAGATCTATAGAGATAGATCTAGAAGAACCATTAGCCTAAGTCAGAGTACATACATTGACAAGGTGCTAAAAAGGTATAGCATGGAGAATTCCAAGAGAGGATTCTTACCAATGTCACATGGAATTAAATTGAGTAAGACTCAATGTCCTGTTTCAAAGGAAGAACAGGAACGCATGAGCAAAATTCCATATGCTTCAGCGATTGGATCTATCATGTATGCCATGTTATCTACTCGACCAGATGTCGCTTATGCTTTAAGCATTACTAGTAGGTACCAGTCAGATCCAGGTGAAAGTCATTGGATCACCATCAAGAACATTCTCAAATACTTGAGAAGAACTAAAGATGTGTTTTTGACATATGGAGGACTGGAAGGTGCGCTTGTGGTAAATAGTTACACAGATGCTAGCTTCCAAACTGATTCAGATGATTTTCGATCACAGTCTGATTATGTGTTTTGTTTGAATGGAGGTGCTGTCAGCTGGAAGAGTTCCAAACAAGACACCGTTGCTGATTCTACTATAGAGGCTAAATATATTGCAGCATCGGATGCAGCTAAGGAAGTGGTTTGGATTAAGAAGTTCATTGGTGGTTTAGGAGTCATTCCTAGCATTGCGGATCCAGTGGACCTTTATTGTGACAATAATGGGGCGATTGCACAGGCTAAGGAACCTAGATCACACCAACGATCCAAACACATACTCAGGCGTTACCATCTCATTCAAGAGATCATCGATAGAGGAGATGTTAAGATATGCAGAGTACCTACAAATGACAACATCGCAGATCCATTAACTAAGCCTCTTCCTCAGTCTAAACATGATCGTAATAGTGCATTAGGCATCAGATTTTTATCTTGTTAGGCCTAGTGCAAGTGAGAGATTGCTGGTGATGTGCCCTAGGCCACCAGATATTTGCTATCATTTATGGTTATTTTTATTTAATAAACCATTTTATTTATCATGTTATTATTTATGGTTCTAATGTGATAAAAAGGTTTCCTTGAATAGTTTATTCTTCTTATATCATTAAAGTATGTGACTTTAATAGTGAAAACTATAAGGTGATAAGAATACTATTCTAAATTGTCCCTAATCATTCATTTATGGAACGATAATGAAGTAAATTAGTATGTTGGTTGATTGATGATCACGTTTTACTGGTCATGGATATGAGATATCAAGTCAACACATAGATACATGTAAGAGTACATTGTATTGGATCGACCCACCATGAGAATATCATATGTATTATGTTATGAATACTTCTCTTCATGATGTTATTATTTTAGTCCTTTGACCTGATGACACCATGGATTCCTACATAGTGAATTCATGTTTTGACATGGCTCTTCATCATCTTTAACCAGATGATCATAAGACTGTGATTGGATATGGAATAAACTACGTTGAGGGATATGAGTGTTCGTGAAGGAATTTGTCCCTCTCATTAATTTGAGAGAGATATTTTGGGCCCTCTTGAAGAGTGAGACTGAGAAAAGTACATGGCCATGCCCAAATGAATTGATAAGAAGTTATCAGTAACATTTGGTTTATTCAATCAAACTCTAAAATTAAGAAAAACTTATGATTAAACAATCTATAAGAGATGTGATCTATGCCTCATACTTGATCACTAAATATCGTGTGACAAAGGGACTGGATGATTGACATTTACTAGGTAAAGTCGGATCGACGATCTTCACTCAATTTGGGTAGACATAATGTCTTGCTAGAGACCAATTATGTCTTGTAGGTCCAAAAGGGTTTTAGTCCTACTGCCAACATTGAGTGAACCTATAGGGTCGCACACAAGGAATGACGCGTTTAATTTGTATAAACTCAGCAGAAATAAATAATAATCTTCACTATTGTGTGCAGGGAATGGAAGACGCGTCCTTTTGGATTCCGAAACTCTTAACATTAGATGTATAGAGAATGACGTGTCCTTTGGATTCCGAAACTCTTCCAAAACTCTTAACATTAGATGTGCATGTCTTTTTGGATTCTGAAATTAAGAGTCCTATTAATGAGAATATTCTATTTTGAATATTTTGAATAGATATTATCATTATAAATGGACGTTGTTGTTCTGATAAAAAAAAAAATAAGAGTTTTAGTGAGATTATTTCTGAACTGATAGAGTTCTATAGAGTGCTAGCATACTGAGTCCCATTGCGAAGTGGTCGTGTGGATATAGAGTGCTAGCATACTGAGTCCCATTGCGAAGTGGTCATTCGTGTGGATACCGTAAGGGAGTTGTGGTTTCGCAGCGCCTAAAGATCTATCTCATCAAAAAGATCTATCTCTTCAAAAATAATTTTATTCACATAAGGTACGATTCTCGTTCCCTAATCAATTTAATTGAACCACATGAATCCTTCTGGGGATTTAGGTTATTTTTCTGCTGTATATTTGGTATTAGACCCCTAAATTCCCTTTAAGTAAGATATAGAAAAAGGAGAAATATTTCACAACCCATTCCGGTTGGTGCATTGGGTCCAAGTCTGATGCTCTTCTATACAATACACGGCCAACATTTGCACATGAATGCTTGTACGCTAGCATGGTAAGAGACTGAAGGATGACAGGATCTCTCGGAATTACAGCCCGACCGATATCAAGATTTTTCCTTCCTTTGCATTTTTTTTTTTTTTTTGGACTAGCCTGGAATTCTTTCTGCGAATGATAAGGATAATACCAAAAAACAAGCCAGCTACATGGTAATGCTTGTGCAAGTATCGAGAGGAAACAGATTGTGATGGCTTTAATGAAAACAGAATTCTTTGTGTGAATTGCATTTTCTAAGCCAAATTTGTTACGGTGAGGCAAAGCTAGAAGCCAATATGTTGCATGAAAATCGATAAATATGTTGAGAATGGCATTGATGTAACCATTTGTTACGTTAAGTTGTATAAGCATTGACCATTCATCTTTTGCAACTTTTATGACTATTCATCTTTTGCAACTGAAATGGTTATTGTGTAATGACAATTTAGTTACCAAAGGCCATTCAATAGTCCTTAAGGTGTGGTAATGATAGGCAAATGAAAAGTCATTGCTGATAGAGCAATGGCTGTATAAAGCTTCCATTCTTTGCTTGGTCCGCACACTACTCTTCACTGAAAATATACGCCATCAGTTGGGAGAGACAAGTGTGAAAAACTAAGGAAAACAAATAAACAATGGCTGAAGGTATGTGATCATGCTTATGTGTGTGTATATATATATATATATTCATCCATAGGCATGATTTGGGTTCTTTGTTTAAGTATTTATTGTTGAATTTTGATATGAAAAATTATTAAGCTAATGGCGATTTCAATCATCCAGAGTTTAAAGACAACCTTATATGACATATTGTTTAGCATCTGGTCTAGCTAAACAACATGTTTCTTTTGCTCTTTGGCAACTTTACTTTAACAAATATCATTTTTTTTTTTCTTCTTTAACATTTGGGTTTTGTTAATTAAGACCAAATTTGTCTTAGGGTACACACACACACACACACATATATATATAGTTATTGGATTTTGTTAAAGCTCAATTTCTGCTTATGACTTAATCAAAATATAAGCACAAATACACCAAAAATTGATTATATATCATTTTTGCAAATAATCACTATAAGATTAGTGCACAATTTTATGACATTTTTAAGAAATTGTATTATTAAAATACATATTTGCAAAATGACTATTTTGTGCATAATTTAGTGATGTTGCATGTATATTTTGGATTAATACTTACAATTAAGTTTAAATTTTTTAACACATAAATAATTAAGTATTGGGCATTTTGGTTACTTTTTTCTCAAATTAAGTCTATGCATAAAATGTATGATTTTATATGCATATATATATATATAGTTTTAAGCTCATATTATGCAATTTATGTTTCATTTATGAGAAATTGCATAACATTTATGTTTTAATTATGCAAGTTATGTTTTATTGATGAAAAATTATATAACAATTATGTTTTAATGAGAAATTTTATTAACAAATTATGTCATATCTTTTAGTCTAGATATTGTTACAATTTATGAAATTTAAGATTGCTTTCATAAAGCTTCATTTTATGCATATAATTTAAGCTGTGTCAAATTTTGCATATTAAGATTCATAAGATGCTCACTAAATAAAAATTTGATAATTATTTAGGTGAACTATAAAGTTATGAATTATTATGTGGTTAACATGAGAAGCATGATTTGAGAGAGTTCTTTCTAAATAAGCTAGTTCTTAAGTGCATCTTAGTGCCACTAGTCTTTCATGGGAGCACTCTTAATGCCAATCATTGTTGTTGCATAGTTATTTTTAGGCATTAAGTCTAGCCTACAGCATGATAACCTAATTGTCTAGTGATTAATATAATTTTAATTAATTGAAGAGTAGCCACAACATCTTTGATCAATTAAAATTATATATTAAGTTAAAATTTTTTATAGATCACATAAGGATTAGACATAAATTGTGATTAATTATACTTAATATAATAAAATTTATCCCATAATTTTATTATATTTATATAATTAATTAGGATAAAATATCGAACTATTTTTATAATTTACCCACAAGGATTATGAATTGGAATATAGTTGGGTAGTTTTATCATATTTTGAATAGAAAATAAAATTATTTTTTGTTTTGTACCCATAAAGCAATTTTGATATTTCTATCAAATAAATAATTTGGATCTATTTGACTATAAATTTAGCCCATAGGTAATTTTTATGTTATGAGATCTAATTTTATGCATGTTTTTACATTAGTAAAATATGCCATTAAGTTTTGTAGGCCTCGAATTCTTATATAAGCCTTTTGAACTTTTAGACATTCTAGAACTTAGGGGCGATAACTATAAAATTTGAAAGAAAAGGATTCTCCTTCATTTAGGATGGATGAACATTGATTATGCTATTAGAAAAGATGAATCGATCAAGTTAATTTTTATGAAAAATGAGAGCGATCCAATCGCCTATCAGTTATATTCATAAAGACCAAAATCTCTGATGTCCTTTATGGTTCTGTTGATTAGCATGAAAAGGTCCATGATCTTCTTAAAGCCATTGATGATCAATTCGTTACTTCAGAAAAGGCTTTAGCAAGCACCCTAATTATGAAGTTTTTTTCTCTCCGTCTCACAAGTGTTAAAGGTGTGCACAAGCACATCATGAAAATGCGGGATATAGCAACTTAACTTAAGAAACTTGAGGTAGATATGTAGAATTCTTCCTTGTGCACTTCATTCTGAACGCTCTTTCACCATAATACGAGCCTTTTAAGATCTTCTATAACACACATAAGGATAAATGGTCAATTAATAAGTTAATGATCATGTGTGTTCAAGAAGAGAAGAGGCTTATGACGAAATTGGGAGAAAGTGCCATGCTGGCTACGGTCCCAGGAAGAACAAAGCTAAAAAAGGCAACAAGTCTCAAGCCACCACTTTAAAGCCAGTCACAAGGGGAAGGGTAAAATACCACTTCTAACTGACATTAAGAAAAATAATGTGTTTCTTCTGTAAAAAGAGAGATATTAGAAGGAGTATGTCAAATTTAAGAAATGGCTTGGTTAATGTTAATATTAGCACCTGGTGGATTGATTCTGGATCTACAATCCATATTGCAAACTCCTTGCCGGGTATACAAAACCTAAGAAGCCAGTGGGAAGTGAGCTGAGTATTTATCTTGGCAATAAGATGGGCTCACATGTGGAAGTTATACGGTAAAGACCATCAGACAAATCAAGTATCTTATCTTCAGCTTGCTCTGCTGAGACAAATACGGTAAAGACCATCACAGAGTGGGTTTTATTTAATCCCGATTAAATAGCTTGTAAGAAATAGCGAGCACATTAAAAAACCATCTGAGATATGCCGTTTAGATAAAAATAAAACCCACTCTCACGGTAGAAGGCAGAGCAGCTGAAGAGAATGGACGGGATATTAACCAGATGAGTCCATCATTTTGAACGAAGTTTTTGTGCTACAAAGATTTTAAGTACATACAGTTAAATCAAAAACCAAACAACTCAACTTTTTTCATAAAATTTAAACAGCAATTCCACAATATTATATGAACTATAATATGCAGTAAACTAGAGAAATAATGATATACATTTTTTAGAAAAAAGAATTCAGCAGTATAATATCAGCACTTTTGTCTTCAGGTCAATAAGATTATTCAGCTTCACCAGGAATGAAATAAGAAATTCTCACAAAAGAGAAATATAATGGTCCACCTAGATGAATGTTCCAATCACCTAGATGAATTCATCTGTTACAGCTGCAACGTCTAGCTTTGTCTTCAGAGTCTCTCAGGGCCTCCCTTCAGAGCAATCGGTTCTTTGAGCCGTCCCTACGCTTTTCAATCCTTGCTAGTGTTTCAAGTATGCGATTGCTGTCATATCCCACAATATATCATTATCTGATGTAGGCTCTTTTGTTTGTCCGTTTCTCTCTTCTAAATGAGCTGACCGGCTTGCTTTAACAGCAGGGGACGCTACATTTTTCTCAGAATTCCAATTTTCTGCCGTCAAACCCACATGTTGATCATCAGATTCTTCTATCAGCTGAACCTCTTCAATCTCATCATCATCATGATTTTGTGAAATTGGATGTTTGTCTTTGCATTAATAAGACAATCATCTGAATATTCTTCCAAATTTAACTTTTCTCTCTCCTTCAAGCTAGTTTGGTGATTATGGGTTCCTTCAGATTTTTAGACATGGGGAGGAACCTCCAATATGCAAGCTTTGTCAATATGCTTGGAAGACTTCAGTTCTTTATTCATTGTATCAGCTCCCTCTCCGTGCCTTTCACTTGCTAGCGTGACTTCATTGCCTCTTTTATGGAACTGCAACAAATTACTAGGATGATGAGAAATACAAATATGATGCAAAATGTTGAGAATGTATGATATTAGAGGACCTTCCACAACCTCCTTAAAGCTAAAATTTTCCACATTGCATGTAGAAGAATAGCAGACACAAATTAGTTGCCTGGCAATTATATTATATGTATTACCAAACAATGATCACAGACTTCTATACAGAAACAGATTCCCTAGCACAAAAACCACGCAATCAACCATCAACATAAGTTAGATAGGTAGAACGATTATGATAATATGCACACCAAGTACAAACAAAGGCAAAGAGTTAAGGGCCAAAAGCAAAGAACAAGTTCAAGCTCTGAATAATTACAAATGTCTTCAAAAAGGATCTGGTACTATTTATAGCTCTTTCATATGCATTTGAGACAATCACTATAAAGAAACACAGTGAGATAGGGTAAGATATACTCAAATAATACATGCGTAAATACATAATAGGTATGTGCATTCATGGATATGCAATAACTTGATTTAATTTTATCACTGGTAACATGTCTACAGAAAAAATTCAAACGCATGATGAAATTCGGTTCAAAAATGCAGATTGATATTTTCTTTCACGGTTCTTTCAGATATATCTTTCTTCTTTTTCTTCTTGTCCTGTCTTCCTCTTCTTCTTACTCTTGTTACCTTCTTACTCTGCATCTGTTCACATTTCTTCTCTTAAATCATCTTCTTATTCTTCTTATACGCAGGCTTCCTGCCTCAGCCCAAGGCAAGTGTCTAGGTGGGTTGCATCCTGACTTTTCCACCACCCAAGCTGAACCAAACTAAGAAAGGATGTTGGAGTCTACACGGGGTGGCTAAGGGACCACATGCCAAGGTAGCTTTAGGCTGGCTTGACCTATTTTTGAAACAATGACTTTGATCTTTAGTTTTATACCAAGTCTTGGTGGAACGGAAGCCATTCCAGCACCGGTCTCAACCATCCCGTCCCAACCATAATATATTGATACTATAATTTAAATAGATATAATTTATTATAAAAATATAACTTTTAAAGTTTAAGTATGTTTAAAAATCAAATAAAGTATTAAAGTTTAAATATGGGAGACAACGTTTTGTTCCATGAAAAAAATCATAATGCCTCTGTCCTATGAAATTTAAAACCTCAGCATTGGTACTCTGAATTCTTAATATACTAGTAAAATTAGTACTGTACCGAAAATATATGACAAGCAAATGCAAAAACAACAATAACCAATACTGCAGGCACATAGCTTCAATGAAACAAACTATGGTACTGAGCATTCAGGAAATTAAATCAAAATCACACAAAATGTAGAAGGAATGATTGGCAGACAACATGCAGCCCAAGGACCACAAAATTGTCCATTATTGGAAATTATGGGGACAACAAATCTATCAATGGGATCAGATTATGACATAACAATATCACTTTTTTTATTTATAACAAAAACGTAACAAAATGGAAGGAAGACAGAATTATCCACACTGTCCTTCGCTTGGTGACATAGACTGTGTTGTGTTGAAGGAATTATAGCGAAAACGAAAGAGGAAGGTGAAGTTACACCGAACCAATCTGCACACAGTAGTACCCTGGCTGCCAATTTTTAATTCAGCTGTGTCTCGTTACAGAAGCCTAGCTAGTCTGCTTGCCAGAAACTGGAGAAACTTATAACAGCCAAGACCAGGAGCCTTCTCATTTCTTAACAAGCTTTGTATATAGGAAAGGCAATTCGGCAGGGTCAACATGGTGTGGAAATTTCTGAAGACCACCTTTCCGAAGCCCACCAACATCAGCACACCATGCATTTTCTTCAGGCCCTTAGATATTGATCGCAGTTTGACCCTGTTAAATCAACAACAAAATGTTGTACAACGTTTCCAAATCCTTTTTTTTTTTTTTTGTGGCAAGCCTACAAGCTATATATATATACGCTGAATATCCAAACTGAGCTCCCAAGGTCTAAAAATAAACAACAAGAAAAGGATAATAAATACCAAAATAAACAACAGCAATCTTAGATAAAAGAGTCCATTAGGTGACCTACAGACCGAATGCATATATAGGGTTTCCACAAATTTAAAACATTACACATAGCTTAGAACAAAGAACACGTACGACAAACATCACATATATAAGTGCAATAGAAGATACTCGAAATTCCACTTGCAAAATTCACTGCAGAAGCCTCGGCGTTGTTCCCAGCCGTCAAACTTACCACATGTTGGATTTGTGCAACTTTGTTCCAGCCTTTGTGAATATTTATTCCAGGTTTTACTCACCTTCATCTGACATTGCTCAACGTACGAGACACAAATCTTCATCATCTCAGAATCGCCAGCTCCATCTTTGGCTTTCTTCAGAAGTTCTATGCCAGTCTGCCGAGTTTGATGGTCACCAAAGAGAAGAATCCCTCTAAAGTACGTTGCACCACTGTGGCCACCGACCATTGCCTCGTTCAGATAGTATAATCCTAAGCTCATACGTCCCAGATTGAAGACATTCTCCTGAAGAATGTTTAGCAGAAGAAATTTAAGAGTTAGTCTGCTCAGATAAGAAGAAATTAATAGAAGTTTACCAGAACCCTTTCTAACTTGCACCGTATACTGCTGCGCTTAGTTTGGTCGACGATCGATGGTCACTTAGTTTGGTCCATGCGTTGCCGTTAGGTTACGGACTTGGGTTATGAGAAGTGGGCGTGCTAGCTAGCTCTTCCTATTTTTCTAATACATAAGACCACTTGGTGAACATTAGGGGCACACACTACAAGCTGTTTTGTGTCGTTATCCAATAGCTGATTGATCGCACATTGTGCACGAATAAGTTCTACGATCAGTTCGAAAATCTTCTACTGCCATCTAAATTTTTGGTTCCTAAATAATAAAAAACCTCAAACCAAGCGCTGCATTAAAAAAAAAAAGATCGAGAGAAAATAAATGATGAAGCACACTCTTATTTCTAATAATATTCTATTACATAAAAAATTAATTATTTCTAAGGTTTATCCTTGCAACTGACTTCTCTACATCATGATAATTTAAAAAATAAATAATTTCAATAATAAATCATCCAAATAACACACTTCTTGTACGAATAACCAATACTCAATCACAATTCATTCACCTGGTCATGCATAACTTGTTTCTATATACAAGAATGGGAAAGGTTATCACCGTTGACCAATACATTGGAATAAACAGCCAACATCAGTAAAATACAAATTTTGGCCATTTCTATTCTTGAAACCAGTTTATAGTTAAAGACAAAGAACATAACGTCTTCTGACAGAAGTGCAATTCCATATATCAGCATACTTATTTATTTGTTTATTTATTGATAGAGTGATAACATATATCTTATATCTATTGCTTAAAATGTGAAATAATAATTCACTATAATCGGTAAGTGATATTATCTGATTGAACCACTGTTGCATCTGTCAGCATCTTGGCAGAGAAATAATACCTTGTATTGCTTGAAGTGTGAAAATTTTCAAAAAAATTATGGCCCATTTGGTAGTAGATTTGGGTTGAATTTTTTATTTTGAAAGCAAGAAATCCAACCCATAGAATGAAAAATGCATTTGACTGAATCATTTTTGAAAATACTTTTTCAAAATGATTCTAAAAATCTCAATGAAACTAGAAAACATTAGAGCGACGTTTTCTTTGGATTCATCTCAAACGTTTTTCAGATTTTATCCTTCCTCTTTCAAAACGTCCAAAACTTAGGATTCACCTTCTTCCTTCTTCCTTCTTTCCTCGATTTTTTTTCACATGATTTGCTGCTACTTTTCTCCAAAAAAAATAGTTTTTAAAAACACCAACCAAACATATTCTCGAATACTAAAAATCAACATAATACAACTCAGATTTTTAAATACAATCCATATTTTCAACAATAATTTTTTAGATCACAAACTAAATAGGGCCTTAGCTAACCATACCAGCAACTTCTATATCGTATGTTCACCAAAACAAAAAAAGAAAGAAAAGAGAGAGAGAAAAAAATTTACATTCTGTGCTCATCTTATCCAACCGGCCAACTTGTGGTCGAAACAGACAAGCAAACCGAACTTCATGATCAAAGTCCTGTTCTTGTGCCTTCTCTTTCGTGCGTGTATTGCGGTCGAGGGCACCAAAACAACAACTTTATCTAAAAGATTATTTAGAAAGCGAAAATGCGGCGATGTAGCTAGGCCTAGGATGGATAGCTGGAGAGTTTAGAAGTTTCGTTACCAGTCCAAGTATAAAATAAGCTTCAAAATTTTCAGCAGTGGCACAACGACTGAGAATAGAGAAGTAAA
Source organism: Calamus simplicifolius (assembly GCA_900491605.1). Classification (NCBI taxonomy): domain Eukaryota; kingdom Viridiplantae; phylum Streptophyta; class Magnoliopsida; order Arecales; family Arecaceae; genus Calamus; species Calamus simplicifolius. The sequence continues at coordinate 117,747 of UESW01001667.1, read as the reverse complement.
GCTCCTCCCTCCACCAACGCATGCTTCGTAGTTTCTCCATAGATATACATTGTCCGACTAGCTTTGCTCCTGATGCCGCTTTAAACTTCTTGCACCTAAACAACGTGAAGCGATATATATATCAAGCACATCACAAGAAGAAGATGGATGCTAGATTAAACGTACACCATCCGTAATTTCATGAGTTCGAATATTGGCACCCAGGAGTCTGAGACTACTTGAGCAACGATCTCAACAATGAGATCTTGCGGAAGAGTCTCGATGGTTGTCGTCTTATCTCTCTTTTTCTCCATACTTCGGGCGTTTTTCATGGTTAGCAAGTGAAGGGACAAACTTTTCTTCACCTTGATCTCTAAAGAGTTGGTGGATTGAGAGCGAGAAAAAAAAAAAAAAAGGCAAGAAAGGAGTGAGTGGAAGAGCAAAAAATGAATGAGGCAGGAAAGAAATGGGATAGGTTGAGTTGTATATGTTGAGGCGCAACCTTGGCTTAGATATAAGTTGAAACAATATCCTCTAAAGTAAAGCAAATCAATAATCATTTATAATTAATATAATAATTAATTAATTCACTAAAATACATAATTTAAAATTTCCATTATACTCTTTTAACCATATTTTAAAATTACCAATTTATCTTTCTTAATTGTGTTTAACTATACTATTTATGACTTAGTTAAGTTATTTGGTAATTTATTAATTAATTTTTTTCATAAAAATTACTAAACTAGCTGATTACAAAATTATCCCTTACTAACCCATGCTTAATCACCTTATAATTCACAAATCATTATTAAAATAAATTTTCCATTAACTAATAATGTTCTATTCAACAAATTAAGTTATATTGGGATTACCTTAGATTAATTAGATCACTAGACAACTCTACTGAAGTTTAAGTGACTTAATTAAGGTCTAATTGGATTAAGCCCAATTTGATTTGGTTTAAACCTAATTTATTTGATACTAATTCAGCAAATATATTCATTGATTTAACTTATATTATATATTGCTTTCTGCTTCACTAATCAAATCAGAAATGATTTCAAAATTATTTGACTGGGCTTGAGACCTATAGAATATCCCTAAACCTCTTCTTACTTTGATTTAATCCAATTTCTGGTTACCAGAAATTGGTTCAGAATTTCTGGTTCAATTTTGATCTTCAGATTAAATCAAAGTAGGAAGAGCTTTAGGGGTATTCCATAGGTCTCAAGCCCAGTCAAATAATTTTGAAATCATTTCTGATTTGATTAGTGAAGCAGAAAGCAATATATAAGTTAAATCAGTGAATATATTTGCTGAATTAGTATCAAATAAATTAGGTTTAAACCAGATCAAGTTGGGCTTAATCCAATTAGACCTTAATTAAGTCAATTAAACTTCAGTAGAGATGTCTAGTGATCTAATTGGTCTAAGGTAATCCCAATATAACTTAATTTGTTGAATAGAACATTATTTAGTTAATGGACAATTTTATTTTAATAATGATGGTGAATATTATAAGGTGATTAAGCATGGGTTAGTAAGGGATAATTTTGTAATCAGCTAGTTTAGTAATTTTTATGAAAAAAATATTAATAAATTACCAAATAACTTAACTAAGTCATAAATAGTATAGTTAAACACAATTAAGAAAGATAAATTGGTAATTTTTAAAATATGGTTAAAAGAGTATAATGGAAATTTTAAATTATGTATTTTAGTGAATTAATTAATTAATTATATTAATTATAGATGATTATTGATTTGCTTTACTTGAGAGGATATTGTTTCAACTTGTATATCTAAGCCAAGGTTGCGCCTCAACATATACAACTCGACCTATCCCATTTCTTTCCTGCCTCATTCATTTTTTTGCTCTTCCACTCACTCTTTTCTTGCCCTTTTTTTTTTTTTTTCCTGCTCTCAATCCACCAACTCTTTAGAGATCAAGGTGAAGAAAAGTTTGTCCCTTCACTTGCTAACCATGAAAAACGCCCGAAGTATGGAGAAAAAGAGAGATAAGACGACAACCATCGAGACTCTTCCGCAAGATCTCATTGTTGAGATCGTTGCTCGAGTAGTCTGACTCCTTGGTGCCAATATTCGAACTCATGAAATTACGGATGGTGTACGCTTAATCTAGCATCCATCTTCTTCTAGTGATGTGCTTGATATATATATCGCTTCACATTGTTTAAGTGCAAGAAGTTTAAAGCGGAGCTAGTCGGACAACGTATATCTACGGAGAAACTACGAAGCATGCGTTGGTGGATGGAGGAGCTTTACTTCTGTATTCTCGGTACTTTAAACTCTTCAACGTATATATATGGCGAGAAAGCAAATGATCGATTAAATCCATGTAGCTATTAGAGTAACGCTTGGTTAATTACTTCAACATAAAGCATAAGGTTAACGTCGTACTTGTTTCCAAGCAATTCATGTAGCTTAATTACGGTCTCCTCTTCATCTTTGGTGAAGTTTCCACGCTTTATGTCAGGTCGAAGGTAGTTAATCCATCTCAGATGGCAATTCTGTAGTATTTCATGTTGGTAGATGGTCATATTTTATTGCGATATAGCTACTAGTTAATGAGTGATAACGATATCTCTTTAAATGGTATTAAACGCCTACTTTGATGATATCTTTAAATGGTATTAAACACATACTTTGATGGAAGTAGGCGGTCGAAGGAATTTGAGAAATCTATTTAAATAGAGATCATTTCTAAGGTTTTCGATAACACAATATCATTGAGAGAAAACCAGAAAGAAGCATAGATATTGTGTCCCTGATCAAGAGCATATCCTGAGGGCATACACTATCGTGTGCGATAGCTCATTGATTGGAAGTACTCAATCAAGGTTCTCGAAGCAGTAGATCTGTAGCTGATTCACATCTTCGAGAGGTAGATCATAAACAATGGCTGAAGGTAATACAAAGATCATATCTATTAATTCTATACAATATTGTGTAGATTGTTAATAGATTTCTAACAGTTGGTATTAAAGCTTCAATACCTCTGCCTTGTTTTTATTGTGAGTGTTTCCATCATTTCAGATTTGATTATTTTGGGATCTAATTTAATCCTTTAGAACAACTTATTATTTTATTATTCGTAAGTTTATTTTTGGTCTCTATTTCTCTCACATAGGGATAGTCCAAGGGGAGGCTACTGGTAGTATCCTGGATTATTTGACCCAACGGACGTATGGTAGGGATATTAGGGATGCACCAAAAGGGAGGCTACTGGTAGCACCTTGATGCATTTTACTCAATTACCTACGTATCGGGAGAGTTAATAGATCACCATGAAATTTGTTTGAGACCATCAGAATTTATTTCTTTTATTCTTTGATATGGTTTAAATAAAAGAAAGTTGATATAATTGATGAAATATCAAGTGTGTTGTGGTGGTTACTCTTCGGTTTTTTAATCCCACATTTTAAAAGATGGTTTTATGGTTCCATTTTTTTTTTTGGCTTACGGATTTGAGCGAAAACGTCCTTTCCCTTTCCTTCTCCTGCATAGAGTCTTTGAGCGGTGAATCCTGTTCAGTATATAAAAAAAAGAGGTTTTGAACTATTTTTCTTTCTATTTTTATGCTTGGCCGTTGGGAGATAATATGGTTGTTAAAATTTCTTCCGCAATTTTAGAAGGGCCTTTTCTTCTCTCATGCAGTATAACGGGAGATGATATGATTTAATTTATTATATCCATTATAAAGAAGGTGGTTAGCAAGCATTTGTTCGGCTAGCTTGTTTAGATGCGCGATTTTTTTGCTTTTCACGTAATTTTGAAAAAGAGAGGATGAAATAACATCTTATCAATTTGGTTAAATTTTAAATGTATGCTATTATCTGTTTAATGTTTTATTATATCATGTGATATGATTTGTTTTGTTTGTTTTTTAACGTCCGCATGGCCGCATCATAATGTCATGGTCATTTAATATCTGCATGGCCACGTGTTTTTTTTTAACTGAACAGGATTCACCGCTCAAAGACTCTATGTAGGAGAAAGGAAAGGGAAAGGATGTTTCCACTCAAATCTGTAAGCAAAAAAAAAAAAGGTTTTGAACTATTTTTCTTCCTATTTTTGTGCTTGGCCATTGGGAGATGATATGGTTATTAAAATTTCTTCCGCAATTTTAGAAGAGCCTTCTCTTCTCTCATGCAGTATAATGGGAGATGATATGATTTAATTTATTATATCCATTATAAAGAAGGTGGTTGGCAAGCATTTGTTCGGCTAGCTTGTTTAGACACGCGATTTTTTTGCTTTTCGCATAATTTTGAAAAAGAGAGGATGAAATAGCATCTTATCCATTTGGTTAAATTTTAAATGCATGCTATTATTTGTTTAATGTTTTATTATATCATGTGATATGATTTGTTTTTATTTGTTTCTTAAGTTTAAATTTTTGTATTAAAATACGCCTCCTGAGTTTCTATGCCTACGACGTTTTGCATAGACTGGCCCAATGGAATAATGAGCTACGGTCGAACGTGTTTTAATTAATAAAAAAAATTTCTTAAGATGATAATTGTAAAATTCATTAAATAGATAATTGATATATTGTCTCATGTTTTGTATATTAGATTTATTCTATGCATGAATAAAATTATATTTGGTGGTAGTGTGAAAATCACAGTGCAAATCCTTTCAAAGTTTGATTGGTCAATTGGTGTCTAGAAAAGTAAAGAGATTGTGGTTACTTAATTGGTTCCATTGACTGACCTAAGGAAAGCAACAGGGGACCCCCACTTCTCTTTCATTGGCCTGGCCAAATTGATTAATTCAGATTTTGATTTGGAAATGTTATGTTGATTAAGATCACTACCTAATAATCATGCTAAATTGGTTAATCTATATGCATATAATGGAGTTCAAATGTCATGTGGTCAATATAATTTTGGTTAATTGGGGAGTAGCCACAGCATCTTTAATTAATCAAAATTATATATTGAGTTGCAAAGATCATATAAGGTTAAATGACATTAATTGTAATTAATTATATTAATGCACTGAATCTTATCCACAGGAATTTTTATTGCACTGATATAATTAATTAGGATGGGATAAGAAATTATTTTCTTAATTATCCACAGGAATTAAGAAAGAAATATAATTTATTAGTCACATCATTAAGTTAATGAGTCTATTTAAGCATAATAACTTAGCCCACAGGTAGTTATTGTATGTTATTGATTCATGTTATTGCATGTTTATATTGGTAAGACATGACATCAAGTTATATACCTCAAATTCAGTTACATGAACATAATTTTATTTTATGTAGCTATTTTGCCGTTAATATTTCTGATATGAAATGGGATGTTCCCGATTTAAGTGGTGATAATTATAAATTATGGGAGGAGAGAATTCTTCTTCAATTAGGGTGCATGGATATTGACTATGCTATTAGGAAGGATGAACCACATTCAGTTACATCTACTAGCACTCAGGCTGAGATTGCTGCGTATGAACGATGGGAGCGATCCAATCACCTTAGTATGATGTTCATACGTACTAAGATTTCTGCTAGTATATGTGGTTCAATTCCTGAGTGCAAAAATGTCAAGGAACTTCTGAAGGCTATTGATGCACAATTTGAGTCTTCAGATAAGGCACTAGCTAACACCCTAATGATAAAATTGTCATCAATGAAGCTCACTACTGTTGGAGATGTACGTGAGCACATCATGAAGATGAGGGACATTCATGAAGATGAGGGACATTGCAGCTCAGTTGAAATGTCTAGAGGTTGAGATGTCAGAATCTTTCTTGGTGCACTTTATTTTGAGCTCACTCCCACAGCAGTATAGTCCCTTCAAAATATCTTACAACACACATAAGGACAAATGGTCAATTAATGAACTTCTGACTATGTGTGTTCAAGAGGAAGGGAGGCTGATTTTGGAAATGGGAGAAAGTGCACATTTAGTCACTCAGAGAAAGACTAAAGCTCCCAAAGCCAAATGCAAAGGAAATGGTAAAGTACCCATCCATACAGAAAACAAGAAGGAATACAAGTGCTTCTTTTGCAAAAAGAAAGGGCATATAAAGAAAAAATGCCTCAAATTTAAAACTTGGCTTAACAAGAAAGGTACTCTAACCTCATTCGTATGTCATGAATCCAATTTGGTTATATGTCATAACACATGGTGGATTGATTCTGGTTCTATAATCCATGTTTCAAATACCTTGCAGGGTTTTCTAAATCAAAGAAAACCATTGGGAAGTGAACAAAGCATCTATTCAGAAAATAAGATGGGTTCACATGTGGAAGCGATTGTGACATGCAGACTTATTTTAGATTTTGGTTTTGTTTTGGATTTGGAAAAGACATTTTATATTTCAAGTTTTTCTTGAAATTTGATTTCAGTGTCAAGGCTTGTACCAGCAGGATATTCCTTTAATTTTAATAAAATCTCTATTGATTTATTTTATAAATCTAAGCTTATTGGGAATGGTACATTGTCGACAAACTTTTTCAAATTAATTTGAAAAACAATACCTCCTATAATGTGATGCACACCCAAACTAGTATGAAAAGATGTGTTATGAATGAGAATTCCTCTATTTTATGGTATCGAAGGTTAGGTCATATCTCCATTGAGAGAATTAAAAGATTAGTAAAAGATGGAGTACTTGATACTCTTAATTTTGCTGATTTTGGCACTTGTGTGGACTGCATAAAGGGAAAGCAAACCAACAAGTCCAAGAAAGATGCCAAGAGAAGTTCAGAAATAATGAAGATCATACATACAGATATCTATAGTCCAGATATGGACTCGTATGGTCAAAGATACTCCATCTCATTTATTGATGACTATTCACGATATATGTATCTCTACTTGCTTCATAACAAGAACGAAGCATTAGATGCCTTTAAGGTATTTAAGGCAGAAGTAGAGAAACAATGCGGCAAGCAAATTAAAATCGTGAGGTCAGATAGAGGTAGAGAATATTATGGTAGATACACTGAGAATGGATAAGCACTTGGTCCGTTTGCTCGGTTTCTTGAAGAAAATGGAATTGTTGCACAATACATCATGCCAGGGTCTTCTGACCAAAACGGTGTAGCTGAAAGGAGAAACTGAACATTATTGGACATGGTAAGGAGCATGATTGCCAGCTCCAACCTACCTAAATCTTTATGGACTGAAGCTCTTAAAACAGCTGCATATATATTAAACCGGGTTCCAACCAAGGCTATTTCCAAAACGCCATTTGAGTTATTTAAAGGTTGGAAACCAAGTTTGCAACATATACGTGTTTGGGGATGCCCATCTGAAGTAAGAGTTTATAATCCACAAGAAGAGAAACAAGACCAAGGACTATTAGTGGATATTTTATTGGATATGCTGAGAAGTCCAAGGGTTATAGATTTTATTATCCATCTCACAGCACTAGGATTGTGAAATCAAGAATGCAAAATTTCTTGAGAATGACTAGATCATTGGGAGTGTTCAATCTCAGTATTTGGCTTATTCTGAGAAAGATCATTCATATATTCCAGCCTCCACTTCAAGTGAGGGATTGGTTGTTATTTATAGCACTCCTCAAACTCAGATAAGTTCTCAAAGGCCAGTCATTGATATTTTACAAGCTGATGGTAGTCTAGAAGATCATGTTGTTCATCAACAATCAGTTGTACAAGATACTCCTCAAGAGGTCATTGACACAACATTAAGAATATCAACTAGAATAAAGAAATCAGCAATTCCTAGTGATTATATTGTGTATCTACATGAATTTGACTATAACATTGGAGCCGAAAATGATCCTGAAACGTTTTCACAAGCCATGAGTTCTAAGGAATCAAACTTGTGGTACAATGCCATGAAGGATGAGATGGAATCTATGGCATCTAATCGAAAACCACCAGCCATTGCTTATGATCTACCTCTCGAAGATCTGAATCAGCTGCAGATCTACCGCTTCGAGAACCTTGATTGAGTGCTTCCAATCAATGAGCTATCGCACACGATGATGTATGCCCTCAGGATATGCTCTTGATCAGGGACCCAATATCTCTGCTTCCTTCTGTTTTTTTCTCGATGATATTGTGTTATCGAAAACCTTAGAAGGGATCTATATTTAAAGAGATTTCTCAAATCCCTTCCACCGCCTACTCCCATCGAAGTAGAAGTTTAACACCATTTAAAGAGATCATCAAAGTAGGAATTTAACACAATTTAAAGAGATATCATTATCACTCATTAACTAGTGGATGACATTGAAAATTATCTGCAACGATTAAGCTATATCGCACTAAAATAGGATTAGGACCATCTACATGATAGAGATATAGACTAAAAAATATGCTTTATGTTATATCTTTATATTTTAATGAGAATTCACTTTGAGCAATGTGTGCCATTTACTATATATGTGCATGTGTCTAGTATTTACAAAGAGTATTTGATCTAGTGTGTAGAGTACGGTTTACACACAGAAGACTAGATCATCAGTTCTTTTGGAATACAAGTTTATTGTTCACAGTTTTAGATGGAATTGGATACACCATCAGTAGAACTGTAGCATAAATTTTTAGTAGGTCTGTCTTGACTACGGGGAATGGTTTATTCTAACTATTTGTGCTAGTACACTTTGTGTGTATTGAACAGGACCCAGTTGAGTTAATTATTTTATACTGACTTTATAAAATAATTTAAAACTCATGAATATTATGATTACTTATGCTCTTAATCCGAATTCTATTTCTGGACACGTGTATATAGTGATTATTGCTTTGATTACACATAGAGTGAGATTCTATATGAGTCAATAAACTCAGTGGGTTGGGCAATAACATTATATATATGGTGAATATTAATAGTTGAAAGAAACCACGTCCCGATAAATTGGATTGATGATATCCCCTTGAGGAAGCTTATAAGTTTTGATTGTATCAAATCTTGCTAGTGGATTTTGAATCCGATACATCAAATAAGTTAAGTGGATAAGTCTCAAGGATAATAAAAGCTAATTAAATTATATTATCAGTAATTAAATTTAATTGGTGGATATATGTAATCTTAATGTGGGGAGATAATAAGTATTTAATATTAAAGGCTCGAAAATATAAATTTGAATATGATTAGGAGTACAATTATAATTCTTTAGTGGAATGAATTGTAATTTACGTAATTGAATCCTAACCCGGGGTAGGATTGAGAGATTTAATTACGTGGGAAGTCCTTTTCATATTTGCCTATTGGTCCCTATTGTAGCCCATAATTACCCTCTCAGTTGGTTGCTAGGGTTAAGGTTTTGAGAGCGGTTTTGGAGAAAGAAAAAAAGAAACCTTAGGACGGCCATGAGATCCCACCATCTTGTGAGAGAAAGAAGGTATTTTTGGAAATACGGCGGAAGGCTAAAAGGTTGAGGTCGAGCAATCGAATCAAAGTGTTCCAAAGTTCAAATCTGAAGGTATGATCTTGTACTCATAGATTAGAACGGTAAAAGTTTTTTGTATTACTCATATACGCTATAGCCATGATCTTGGGGGTATTCCGCGTTCCCCAACACTACCAACACGGGATACTACATTCTTCCACTTGGTCAGCATATTTTATCTTAATCCACAATTCTCAACACTGAACAAGAAATCAAATACATGAATCATAGCGATAGTTCCTCTATAATTGAGTATTATCTTCTATGTATTACAATGCATTCAATTTATTTACCACTATTCCAAATGTGATAACATAACATAATGAATAAACCATATGTTCATTTAGAGTCCAAAAGAAAATTTTGTCATTTCTCGGAAGTCAAATAATGTGTACACCTGAATGAGAAATAAACAAATAACTGAAATAAGAGTTTCTTTGTACAAATTGTTATCCATGCAATTATATCATGGAACCAACTCCCATTTGTACCACATGATCATTGAAATTCTTAATTGGTTAGTCAAAGGATCAGCTATCATCAATTCAGTGCTAACGTGTTGTATGACCACTTTGTTTTCTTTAACACGTTCTCTTATTGCTAAATACTTAATGTCGATATGTTTACTTTGACTACCACTCTTGTGGTTTTTAGCTAAAAATACAGCAGCTGAATTGTCACAGTACAGTTTAATTGGCCTAGCTATAGAGTCAACAATTCTAAGCCCTAAGATGAAACTCCTCAACCATACACCTTGCGATGTAGCCTCAAAACAAGCAACGAACTCCGCTTCCATAATAGAGATAGCAATCAAGGTCTACTTTACACTCCTCCATGATATGGCTCCACCAGCTAACATAAATATAAATCCTGATGCTGATTTTCGAGAATCAATGCAGCCAGCAAAGTCTGAATCTGAGTAACCCTATATCTCCAAATGATCAGTTCATCTATACATGAGCATGTAGTCCTTGGTCCCTTGAAGATACCTCATGACCTTTTTAGCAGCTCTCCAGTGGTCTAAACCTGGATTGCTCTGATACCAACTATTAAAAATCTATTAACAATCTACACAATATTGTATGGAATTAATAGATATGATCTTTGTATTACCTTCAACCATTGCTTATGATCTACCTCTCGAAGATCTGAATCAGCTGCAGATCTACCGCTTCGAGAACCTTGATTGAGTGCTTCCAATCAATGAGCTATCACACACGATGGTGTATGCCCTCAGGATATGCTCTTGATCAGGGACCCAATATCTCTGCTTTCTTCTGGTTTTCTCGATGATATTGTGTTATCGAAAACCTTAGAAGGGATCTCTATTTAAAGAGATTTAGAAATCTATTAACAATCTACACAATATTGTATAGAATTAATAGATAGGATCTTTTTATTACCTTCAGCCATTACTTAAGATCTACCTCTCAAAGATCTGAATCAGCTGCAGATCTACCACTTCGAGAACCTTGGTTGAGTGCTTCCAATCAATGAGCTATCGCACACGATGGTGTATGCCCTCAGGATATGCTCTTGATCAGGGACCCAATATCTCTGCTTTCTTCTGGTTTTCTCTCGATGATATTGTGTTATCGAAAACCTTAGAAGGGATCTCTATTTAAAAAGATTTCTCAAATCCCTTCCACCGCCTACTCCCATCAAAGTAGGTGTTTAACACCATTTAAAGAGATCATCAAAGTAGGTGTTTAACACCATTTAAAGAGATATCATTATCACTCATTAACTAGTGGATGACATTGAAAATTATCGACAAATGATTAAGCTATATCTCAATAAAATAAGATTAGGACCACCTACAAACACGGGATACTACATTCTCCTACTTGGTCTGCATATTTTATTTTAATCCATAATTCTCAACACTGAACAAGAAATCAAATACATGAATCATAGCGATAGTTCCTCTATAATTAAGTATTATCTTCTATGTATTACAATACATTCAATTTCATTACCACTATTCCAAATGTGACAACATAACATAATGAATAAACCATATGTTCATTCAGAGTCCAAAAGAAAATTTTTCATTTCTCAAAAGTTAAATAATATATACACCTGAATAAGAAATAAATAAATAACTAAAATAAGAGTTTCTTTGTACAAATTATTATCCATGAAATTATATCATGGAACAAACTCCCATTCATACCACATGATCCTTGAAATTCTTAATTGGCATGCCTTTAGTCAAAGGATCAGCTATCATCAACTCAGTGCTAACGTGTTCTATGACCACTTTGTTTTCTTTAACACGTTCTCTTATGGCTAAATACTTAATTCGATATGTTTACTTCGACTATCGCTCTTGTGGTTTTTAGCCAAAAATACAGCAGCTGAATTGTCACAGTACATTTTAATTAGCCTAGCTATAGAGTCAACAATTCTAAGCCCTGAGATGAAACTCCTCAACCATACAACTTGCGATGTAGCCTCAAAACAAGCAACGAACTCCGCTTCCATAGTAACGGTAGCAGCCAAGGTCTGCTTTACACTCCTCCATGATATGGCTCCATCAGCTAACATAAATATAAATCATGATGTTGATTTTCGAGAATCAACGCAGCCAGCAAAGTCCGAATCTTAGTAACCCTCTATCTCTAAATGATCAGTTTGTCTATACATGAGCATGTAGTCCTTGGTCCTTTCAAGATATCTCATGACCTTTTTAGTAGCTCTCCAGTGGTCTAAACCTGGATTACTCTGATATCTTCCCAACATTCCTACTGCAAATGCAATGTCAGGTCTTGTGCAAACCTGAGCATATATTAGGCTTCCAACAGCTAAACATATGGAATGTTGTGCATCTGTTTCCGTTCAAGTTCATTTTTAGGGCACTGGTTCAAAGCGAACTTGTCACCCTTCACAATAGGTACAATAGTTAGTAAAAAATTTTTCATCTGAAATCTCTCTAAGACTTTATTAATATAAGTTTCTTGACACAATCCTAAAATGCATTGAGATCTTTCTCTATGGATCTTAATGCCAATGACATAAGATGCCTCACTCATATCTTTCATATCAAAATTCTTGGAGAGATTGTTTCACCTCATATAGCAACCCTTTATCATTGGTTGCAAGTAGAATATCATCTACATATAGGACCAAGAAGCAAATTTTGCTCCCACTAACCTTCTAGTATATACATTGATCCATGATGTTCTCTTCAAAACCAAAGGAAGAGATTACATCATGAAATTTTAGATACCACTGACGTGAGGCTTGTTTCAATCCATATATGGATTTCTTAAGCTTGCAAACCAAATGCTCACTATCACTAGAGAAAAATCCTTCAGGCTGTTTCATGTAAACCTCTTCCTCTAGATCTCCATTAAGGAATGCAGTTTTCACATCCATTTGATGTAACTCAAAATCAAAATGAACTATCAATGCCATAATTATTCAGAGAGAATCTTTCTTGGATACAGGAGAAAATGTCTCCGTGTAGTCGATTCCTTCCCTCTAAGTGAACTCTTTGGCAACGAGTCTTGCTTTATATCTTTCAATGTTGCCTTATGAGTCTTTCTTTATTTTAAAGACCCATCTACATCAAATGGCTTTTACACCATCAGGCAACTCAACAAGATCCCAAACTCGATTAGATGCCATAGATTCCATCTCATCCTTCATGGCATTATACCACAAGTTTGATTCCTTAGAACTCATGGCTTGTGAAAACGTTTTAGGATCATTTTTGGCTCCAATGTTATAGTCAGATTCATGTAGATACACAATATAATCACTAGGAATTGCTGATTTCTTTATTCTAGTTGATCTTATTAATGTTGTGTCAATGACCTCTTGAGGAGTATCTTGCACAACTGATTGTTGATGAACAACATGATCTTCTAGACTACCATCAGCTTGTGAAATATCAATGACTGGTTGTTGAGCACTTATTTGAGCTTGTGGAGTGCTATAAATAACAACCAATCCCTCACTCGAAGTAGAAGCTGAAATATCGGAATGATCTTTCTCAGAAGAAGCCAAATACTGAGATAGATCACTCCCACTGATCAAGTCATTCTCAAGAAATTTTGCATTTCTTGATTCCACAATCCTAGTGCTGTGAGATGGACAATAAAATCTATAACCCTTGGACTTCTCAGCATATCCAATAAAATATCCACTAATAGTCCTTGGGTCTAGTTTCTTTTTTTGTGGATTATAAACTCTTACTTCAGATGGGCATCCCCAAATACGTATATGTTGCAAACTTAGTTTCTAACCTTTAAATAACTCAAATGGCATTTTGGAAACAGCCTTGGTTGGAATCCGGTTTAAATATATGCAGCTGTTTTAAGAGCTTCAATCCATAAGGATTTAGGTAGGTTGGAGCTGGCAATCATGCTCCTTACCATGTCCAATAATATTCGGTTTCTTCTTTCAGCTACACCGTTTTGGTCAGGAGACCCTGGCATGGTGTATTGTGCAACAATTCCATTTTCTTCAAGAAACTGAGCAAACAGACCAGGTGCTTGTCCATTCTCAGTGTATCTACCATAATATTCTCAACCTCTTTCTGACCTCACGATTTTAATTTGCTTGCCGCATTGTTTCTCTACTTCTGCCTTAAATACCTTAAAGGCATCTAATGCTTCGTTCTTGTTATGAAGCAGGTAGAGATACATATATCATGAATAGTCATCAATAAATGAGATGAAGTATCTTTGACCATACGAGTCCATATCTGGACTACAGATATCCGTATGTATGATCTCCAATATTTCTGAACTTCTCTTGGTATCTTTCTTGGACTTGTTGGTTTGCTTTCCCTTTATGCAGTCCACACAAGTGCCAAAATCAGCAAAATCAAGAGTATCAAGTACTTCATCTTTTACTAATCTTTTAATTCTCTCAATGGAGATATGACCTAATCTCCGATGCCACAAAATAGAGGAATTCTCATTCATAACACATCTTTTCATACCAGTTTGGGTGTGCATTACATTATAGGAGGTATTATTTTTCAAATTAATTTGAAAAGATTATCGGACAATGTACCATTCCCAATAAGCTTAGATTTATAAAATAAATCAATAGAGCTTTTATTAAAATTAAAGGAATATCCTGTTGGTACAAGCCTTGATACTGAAATCAAATTTCTAGAGAAACTTGGAATATAAAATGTCTTTTCCAAATCCAAAACAAAACAGAATCTAAAATAAGTTTGCACGTCCCAATCGCTTCCACATGTGAACCCATCTTGTTTCTTTAGTAAATGCTTTGTTTACTTCCCAATGGTTTCCTTTGATTTAGAAAACCCTGCAAGGATATTTGAAACATGGATTGTAGAACCAGAATCAATCCACCATATGTTATGACATATAACCAAATTGGATTCATGACATACGAATGAGGTTAGAGTACCTTTCTTGTCAAGCCAAGCTTTGAATTTGAGGCAATCTTTCTTTATATGCCCTTTCTTCTTGCAAAAGAAGCACTTGTACTCCTTGTTTTCTGTATGGATGGGTACTTTACCCTTTCCTTTGCGTTTGGCTTTGGGAGCTTTAGTCTTTCTCTAAGTGACTAAATGTGCACTTTCTTCATTTCCAAAATCAGCCTCCCTTCTCTTGAACACACATGGTCAGAAGTTCATTAATTGACCATTTGTCCTTATATGTGTTGTAAGATATTTTGAAGGGACTATACTGCTGTGGGAGGGAGCTCAAAATAAAGTGCACCAAGAAAGATTCTGACATCTCAACCTCTAGGCATTTCAACTGAGCCGCAATGTCCCTCATCTTCATGATGTGCTCACGCACACCTCCAACAGTAGTGAGCTTCATTGATGACAGACAATTTTGACATTAGGGTGCTAGCTAGTGCCTTATCTGAAGGCTCAAATTGTGCATCAATAGCCTTCAGAAGTTCCTTGATATTTTTGCACTCAGGAATTGAGCCACGTATACTAGCAGAAATCTTAGTACGTATGAACATCATACTGAGGCAACTGGATCGCTCCCATCGTTCATACGTAGCAATCTCAGCCTGAGTGCTAGTAGATGTAACCGAATATGGTTCATCCTTCCTGATAGCAATCAATATCCATGCACCCTAATTGAAGAAGAATTCTCTCCTTCCATAATTTATAATTATCACCACTTAAATCGGGAACATCACATTTCATATCAGAAATATTAACAGGCAAAATAGCTGCATAAAAAATAAAATCATGTTCATGTAACTGAATTTGAGGCATATAACTTGATGTCATGTCTTACCAATGTAAACATGCAATAACATGAATCAATAACATAATAACTACCTGTGGGCTAAGTTATTATACTTAAATAGACTCATTAACTTAATGATGTGACTAACAAATTATATTTCTTTCTTAATTCATGTGGGTAATTAAGAAAATAATTTGTTATCCCATCCTAATTAATTATATTAGTGCAATAAAAATTCCTGTAGAATAAGATTCATTGCATTAATATAATTAATCACAATTAATGTCATTTAACCTTATGTGATCTTTGCAACTCAATATATAATTTTGATTAATTAAAGATGCTGTGGCTACTCCCTAATTAATCAAAATTATATTGACCATATGACATTTGAACTCCATTATATGCATATAGATTAACCAATTTAGCATGATTATTAGGTAGTAATCTTAATCAACATAACATTTCCAAATCAAGATCTGAATTAATCAAATTGGCCAGGCCAGTGAAAGAGAAGTGGGGGTCCCCCGTTGCTTTCCTTAGGTCAGTCAACGGAACCAATTAAGTAACCCCAATCTCTTTACTTTTTTAGACCCAATTGACCAATCAAACATTGAAAGGATTTGCACTGTGATTTTTCACACTACCACCAATTTTATTCATGCATAGAATAAATCTAATATACAAAACATGTGACATCATATCAATTATCTATTTAATGAATTTAAAAATTATCATCTTAAGAAAATTTTTTGTTAATTAAAACACGTCCGGCCGTAGCTCATTATTCCATTGGGCCAGTCTATGCAAAACACCGTAGGCATAGAGACTCAGGAACTTAAGAAACAAATGATAAAAACAAATCATATCACATGATATAATAAAACATTAAATAGATAATAGCATGCATTTAAAATTTAACCAAATGGATAAGATGCTATTTCATCCTCTCTTTTTCAAAATTATGCGAAAAAAAAAAAAATCGCACGTCTAAACAAGCTAGCCGAACAATTGCTTGCCAACCACCTTCTTTATAATGGATATAATAAATTAAATCATATCATCTCCCGTTATACTGCATACAGAAGAAAAGGCCATAAAACCATCTTTTAAGAACGTGGGATAAAAAAACCGAAGAGTAACCACCACAACACAATTGATATTTCATCAATTATATCAACTTTCTTTTATTTAAACCATATCAAAGAATAAAAGAAATAAATTTCGATGGTATCAAACAAACTTCATGGCGATCTATTAACTCTCTCGGTACGTAGGTAGTTGGGTAAAATGCACCAAGGTGCTACCAGTAGCCTCCCTTTTGGTGCATTCCTAATATCCTTACCACATGTCCGTTGGGTCAAATAATCCAGGGTACTACTAGTAGCCTCCCCTTTGGACTATTCCTATGTGAGATAAATCTATTAACAATCTACACAATATTGTGTAGAATTAATAGATAGGATCTTTATATTACCTCCAGCCATTGCTTATGATCTACCTCTCGAAGATCTGAATCAGCTGCAGATCTACCGCTTCGAGAACCTTGGTTGAGTACTTCCAATCAATGAGCTATCGCACACGATGGTGTATGCCCTCAGGATATGCTCTTGATCAGGGACCAAATATCTCTGCTTCCTTCTGGTTTTCTCTCTCGATGATATTGTGTTATCGAATGTTATCAAAAACCTTAAAAGGGATCTCTATTTAAAGAGATTTCTCAAATCCCTTTCACCGCCTACTCCCATCAAAGTAGGCGTTTAACACCATTTAAAGAGATCATCAAAGTAGGCATTTAACACCATTTAAAGAGATATCGTTACCACTCATTAACTAGTGGATGGCATTGAAAATTATCCGCAAACGATTAAGCTATATCGCAATAAAATAGGACCATCTACTAAAACGGGATACTACATTCTCCCACGTGGTCCGTATATTTTATCTTAATCCACAATTCTCAACACTGAACAAGAAACCAAATACATGAATCATAGCGATAGGTCCTCTACAATTGAGTATTATCTTCTATGTGTTACAATGCATTCAATTTCTTTACCACTATTCCAAATGTGATAACATAACATAATGAATAAACCATATGTTTATTCAGAGTCTAAAAGAAAATTTTATCATTTCTCGAAAGTCAAATAATGTGTACACCTGAATGAGAAATAAACAAATAATGGAAATAAGAGTTTCTTTATACAAATTGTTATCCATGCAATTATATCATGGAACTAAGTCCTATTCGTACCACATGATCCTTAAAATTCTTAATTGGCATGCCTTTAGTCAAAGGATCAGCTATCATCAATTCAGTGCTAACTTGTTCTATGACCACTTTCTTTTCATTAACACATTCTCTTATGGCTAAATACTTAATGTCGATATGTTTACTTCAACTACCACTCTTGTGGTTTTTAGCCAAAAATACAGTAGCTGAATTGTCACAGTACAGTTTAATTGGCCTAGCAATAGAGTCAACAATTCTAAGCCCTGAGATGAAACTCTTCAACCATACACCTTGCGATGTAGCCTCAAAACAAGCAACGAACTCCGCTTCCATAGTAGAGGTAGCAGTCAAAGTCTGCTTTGCACTCCTCCATAATATGGATCCACCAGCTAACATAAATATAAATCCTGATGTTGATTTCCGAGAATCAACACAACCAGCAAAGTCCGAATATGAGTAGCTCTCTATCTCCAAATGATCAGTTCATCTATGTATGAGCATATAGTCCTTGGTCCCTTGAAGATACCTCATGACCTTTTTAGCAGCTCTCCAGTGGTCTAAACCTGGATCACTCTGATATCTTCCCAACATTCCTACTGCAAATGCAATGTCAGGTCTTGTGCAAACCGAGCATACATTAGGCTTCCAACAGCTGAAGCATATGGAATGTTGTGCATCTGTTCCCATTCAAGTTCATTTTTAGGGCACTGGTTCAAAGCGAACTTGTCACCATTCACTATAGATGCAACACTTGGTGAACAATTTTTCATCTAAAATCTCTCCAAGACTTTATTGATATAAGTTTCTTAAGACAATCCTAAAATGCCTCAAGATCTTTCTCTATGGATCTTAATGCCAATGATACAAGATGCCTCACTCATATCTTTCATATCAAAATTGTTGGAGAGAAATTGTTTCACCTCATATAGCAACCCTTTATCATTGGTTGCAAGTAAAATGTCATCTACATATAGGACTAAGAAATAAATTTTGCTCCCACTAACCTTTTAGTATATACATTGATCAATGATGTTCTCTTCAAAACCAAAGGAAGAGATTACATCATAAAATTTTAGATACCACTGACGTGAGGCTTGTTTCAATCCATATATAGATTTCTTAAGCTTGCAAACCAAATGCTCACTACCACCAGAGAAAAATCCTTCAGGCTGTTTCATGTAAACTTCTTCCTCTAGATCTCCATTAAGGAATGCAGTTTGCATATCCATTTGATGTAAGTCAAAATCAAAATGAGCTATCAATGCCATAATTATTCGAAGAGAATCTTTCTTGAATACAGGAAAAAATATCTTCGTGTAGTCGATTCCTTCCCTCTGAGTGAACCCTTTGGCAACGAGTCTTGCTTTATATCTTTCAATGTTGCCTTGTGAGTCTTTCTTAATTTTAAGGACCCATCTACATTCAATGGCTTTTACACCATCAGGCAACTCAACAAGTTATGATGTGGCCATGCGGATGTTAAGTGACCATGCGGTGAACATCCTCTCTCCCTGACATTATGGTGCCATGTGGTGAGGACCTGTTTGCGGGTGAGGGTTGGCGATGTCATTAAGTTAAAGCATGAATTTTTTTTTTATGAAAGAACGTGATTTCAGCCGTATATATATAAAAAATGGTTTTGAACTGTTTTCTTCCTATTTTTGTGCTTGGCCGCTGGGAGATGATATGGTTGTTAAAATTTCTTCCGCGATTTTAGAAGAGCCTTTTCTTCTCTCATGCAGTATAACGGGAGATGATATGGATAAAGAAATTTTAGGATATGATTTAATTTATTATATCCATTATAAAGAAGGTGGTTGACAAGCATTTGTTCGGCTAGCTTGTTTAGACGCGCGATTTTTTTTGCTTTTGCATAATTTTAAAAAGAGAGGATGAAATAGCATCTTATCCACTTGGTTAAATTTTAAATGCATGCTATTCTCTGTTTAATGTTTTATTATACATGTGATATGATTTGTTTTTATCATTTGTTTCTTAAGTTTAAATTTTTGTATTAAAATACGCCTCCTGAGTCTCTATGCCTACGGTATTTTGCATAGACTGGCCCAAGGGAATAATGAGCTATCGGACGTATTTTAATTAACAAAATTTTTTTCTTAAGATGATGATTTTAAAATTCATTAAATAGATAATTGATATGATGTCTCCTGTTTCGCATATTAGCTTTATTTTATGCATGAATAAAATTATATTTGGTGGTAGTGTGAAAAATCACAGTGCAAATCCTTCCAAGGTTTGATTGGTCAATTGGTGTCTAGAAAAGTAAAGAGATTGTGGTTACTTAATTGGTTCCGTTGACTGACCTAAGGAAAGCAACGGGGGACCCCACTTCTCTTTCACTGTCCTGGCCAATTTGATTAATTCATATCTTGATTTGGAAATGTTATGTTGATTAAGATCACTACCTAATAATCATGCTAAATTGGTTAATCTATACATATAATGGAGTTCAAATGTCATATGGTCAATATAATTTTGATTAATTGGGGAGTAGCCACAGCATCATTAATTAATCAAAATTATATATTGAGTTACAAAGATCACATAAGGTTAAATGATATTAATTATAATTAATTATATTAATACACTGAATCTTATCCCACAGGAATTTTTATTGCACTGATATAATTAATTAGGATGGGATAAGAAATTATTTTCTTAATTACCCACAGGAATTAAGAAAGAAATATTATTTGTTAGTCACATCATAAAGTTAATGAGTCTATTTAAGTATAATAACTTAGCCCACAGGTAGTTATTGTATGTTATTGATTCATGTTATTACATGTTTACATTGGTAAGACATGACATCAAGTTATATGCCTCAAATTCAGTTACATGAACATAATTTTATTTTTTATGCAGCTATTTTGCCTGTTAATATTTCTGATATGAAATGTGATGTTCCCGATTTAAGTAGTGATAATTATAAATTATGGAAGGAGAGAATTCTTCTTCAATTAGGGTGCATGGATATTTACTATACTATCAGGAAGGATGAATCATATTCGGTTACATCTACTAGCACTCAGGCTGAGATTGCTGCGTATGAATGATGGGAGTGATCCAATCGCAACAGTATGATGTTCATACGTACTAAGATTTCTGCTAGTATACGTGGTTCAATTCTTGAGTGCAAAAATGTCAAGGAACTTCTGAAGGCTATTGATGCACAATTTGAGTCTTTAGATATGGCACTGGCTAGCACCATAATGACAAAATTGTCATCAATGAACTCACTACTGTTGGAGGTGTGCGTGAGCACATCATGAAGATGAGGGATATTGCGGCTCAGTTGAAATCCCTAGAGGTTGAGATGTCAGAATCTTTCTTGGTGCACTTTATTTTGAGCTCACTCCCACAACAGTACAGTCCCTTCAAAATATCTTACAACATACATAAGGACAAATGGTCAATTAATGAACTTCTGACCATGTGTGTTCAAGAGGAAGGGAGGCTGATTTTGGAAATGGGAGAAAGTGCACATTTAGTCACTCAGAGAAAGACTAAAGCTCCCAAAGCCAAACACAAAGGAAAGGGTAAAGTACCCATCCATACAGAAAACAAGAAGGAATACAAGTGCTTCTTTTGCAAGAAGAAAGGGCATATAAAAAAAGATTGCCTCAAATTTAAAGCTTGGCTTAACAAGAAAGGTGTCTAACCTCATTCGTATGTCATGAATCCAATTTGGTTATATGTCATAACACATGATGGATTGATTCTGGTTCTACAATTCATGTTTCAAATACCTTGCAGGGTTTTCTAAATCAAAGGAAACCATTGGGAAGTAAACAAAGCATCTGTTCAGGAAACAAGATGGGTTCACATCTGGAAGCGATTGGGACGTGCAGACTTATTTTAGATTCTAGGTTAGAAATCTATTAATAATCTACACAAAATTGTATAGAATTAATAGATAGGAACTTTGTATTACCTCCAGCCATTGCTTATGATCTACCTACTTCGAGAACCTTGATTGAGTGCTTCCAATTAATGAGCTATCGCACACGATGGTCTATGCCCTCAGGATATGCTCTTGATCAGGGACCCAATATCTCTGCTTCCTTCTAGTTTCTCTCAATGATATTGTGTTATCGAATGTTATCGAAAACCTTAGAAGGGATTTCTATTTAAAGAGATTTTTCAAATCCCTTCCACCGCCTACTCCCATCAAAGTAGGCGCTTAACACCATTTAAAGAGATCATCAAAGTAGGCATTAAACAGCATTTAAAGAGATATCGTTATCAGTCATTAACTAGTGGATGGCGTTGAAAATTATCCGCAAACGATTAAGCTATATCGCAATAAAATAGGACCATCTACTAAAACGAGATACTACATTCTCCCACTTGGTCCATATATTTTATCTTAATCCATAATTCTTAACACTGAACAAAAAACCAAATACATGAATCATAGCGATAGGTCCTCAACAATTGAGTATTATCTTCTATGTATTACAATGCATTCAATTTCTTTACCACTATTCCAAATGTGACAACATAACATAATGAATAAACCATATGTTTTTTCAGAGTCCAAAAGAAAATTTTGTTATTTCTCTAAAGTCAAATAATGTGTACACCTGAATGAGAAATAAACAAATAATTGAAATAAGAGTTTCTTTGTACAAATTATTATCCATGAAATTATATCATGGAACCAAGTCTCATTCGTACCACATGATCCTTAAAATTCTTAATTGGCATGCCTTTAGTCAAAGGATCAACTATCATCAATTCAATGCTAACGTGTTCTATGACCACTTTGCTTTCTTTAACACGTTCTCTTATGGCTAAATACTTAATGTCGATATATTTACTTTGACTACCACTCCTGTGATTTTTAGCCAAAAATACATCAGTTGAATTGTCACCGTATAGTTTAATTGGCCTAGCAATAGAGTTAACAATTCTAAGCCCTGAGACGAAACTCTTCAACCATACACCTTGCGATGTAGCCTCAAAACAAGCAACGAACTCCGCTTCCAAAATAGAGGTAGCAATCAAAGTCTGCTTTGCACTCCTACATGATATGGCTCCACCAGCTAACATAAATATAAATCCTGATGTTGATTTTCGAGAATCAACGCAGCCAGCAAAGTCGGAATCTGAGTAGTCCTCTATCTCCAAATGATCAATTCGTCTATACATGAGCATGTAGTCCTTGGTCCCTTGAAGATACCTCATGACCTTTTTAGCAGCTCTCCAGTGGTCTAAACCTGGATTACTCTGATATCTTCCCAACATTCCTACTGCAAATGCAATGTCAGGTCTTGTGCAAACCTGAGCATACATTAGGCTTCCAACAGCTAAAGCATATGGAATGTTGTGCATCTGTTCCGTTCAAGTTCATTTTTAGGGTACTGGTTCAAAGCAAACTTGTCACCCTTCACAATAGGTACAACAGTTGGTGAACAATTTTTCATCTAAAATCTCTCTAAGACTTTATTAATATAAGTTTCTTGAGACAATCCTAAAATGCCTCGAGATATTTCTCTATGCATCTTAATGCGAATGACATAAGATGCCTCACTCGTATCTTTCATATCAAAATTCTTGGAGAGAATTGTTTTACCTCATATAGCAACCCTTTATCATTGGTTGCAAGTAGAATGTATCTACATATAGGACCAAGAAACAAATTTTGCTCCCACTAACCTTCTGGTATATACATTGATCCATGATGTTCTCTTCAAAACCAAAGGACGAGATCACATCATAAAATTTTAGATACCACTGATGTGAGGCTTGTTTCAATCTATATATGGATTTTTTAAGCTTCCAAACCAAATGCTCACTATCTCTAGAGGAAAATCCTTTAGGCTATTTCATGTATACCTCTTCCTATAGATATCCATTAAGGAATGCAGTTTTCACATCCATTTGATGAAACTCAAAATCAAAATAAGCTATCAATGCCATAATTATTCGGAGAGAATCTTTCTTGGATACAGGAGAAATATCTCCGTGTGGTCGATTCCTTCCCTCTGAGTGAACCCTTTGGCAACGAGTCTTGCTTTATATCTTTCAATGTTACCTTGTGAGTCTTTCTTTATTTTAAAGACCCATCTACATCCAATGGCTTTTACACCATCAGGCAACTTAATAAGATCTCAGACTCGATTAGATGGTATAGATTCCATCTCGTCCTTCATGGCATTGTACCATAAGTTTGATTCCTTAGAACTCATGGCTTGTGAAAATGTTTCAGAATCATTTTCGGCTCCAATGTTATAGTCAGATTCATGTAGATACACAATATAATCACTAGGAATTGCTGATTTCTTTATTCTAGTTGATCTTCTTAATGTTGTGTTAATGACCTCTTGTGGAGTATCTTGCATAACTGATTGTTGATGAATAATATGATCTTCTAGACTACCATCAGTTTATGAAATATCAATGACTGGTTGTTGAGCACTTATTTGAGCTTGAGGAGTTTTATAAATAACAACCAATCCCTCACTCAAAGTGGAAGCTGGAATATCTGAATGATCTTTCTCAGAAGAAGCCAAATACTGAGATTGATCACTCCCACTGATCAAGTCATTCTCAAGAAATTTTGCATTTCTTGATTCCACAATCCTAGTGCTATGAGATAGACAATAAAATCTATAACCCTTGGACTTCTCAGTATATCCAATAAAATATCTACTAATAGTCCTTGGGTCTAGTTTCTTTTCTTATGGATTATAAACTCTTACTTCAGATGGGCATCCCCAAACACAAATATGTTGCAAACTTAGTTTCCAACCTTTAAATAACTCAAATGGCGTTTTGGAAACAGCCTTGGTTGGAACTCGGTTTAATATATATGCAGCTATTTTAAGAGCTTCATTTCATAAGGATTTAGATAGGTTGGAGCTGGCAATCATGCTCCTTACCATGTCCAAAAATGTTCGGTTTCTCCTTTCAGCTACATCGTTTTGGTCAGGAGACCCTGGCATGGTGTATTGTGCAACAATTCTATTTTCTTCAAGAAACCGAGCAAACGGACCAGGTGCTTGTCCATTCTCAGTGTATCTACCATAATATTCTTCACCTCTATCTGACCTCACAATTTTAATTTGCTTGCCGCATTATTTCTCTACTTCTGCTTTAAATACCTTAAAGGCATCTAATGCTTGTTCTTGTTATGAAGCAGGTAGAGATACATATATATCGTGAATAGTCATCAATAAATGAGATGAAGTATCTTTGACCATACGAGTCTATATCTGGACTACAGATATCCGTATGTATGATCTCCTATATGTCTGAACTTCTCTTGGCATCTTCTTGGACTTGTTAGTTTGCTTTTCCTTTATGCAGTCCACACAAGTGCTAAAATCAGCAAAATTAAGAGTATCAAGTACTTCATCTTTTACTAATCTTTTAGTTCTCTCAATGGAGATATGACCTAATCTCCGATGCCACAAAATAGAGGAATTCTTATTCATAACACATCTTTTCATACCAGTTTAGGCGTGCATCACATTATAGAAGGTATTATTTTTCAAATTAATTTGAAAAAGATTGTCGGACAATGTACCATTCCCAATAAGCTTAGATTTATAAAATAAATCAACATAGCTTTTATAAAAAATAAAGGAATATCTTGCTGGTACAAGTGTTGACACTAAAATCAAATTTCTAGAGAAACTTGGAATATAAAATGTCTTTTCCAAATCCAAAACAAAACCAGAATCTAAAATAAGTCTGTACGTCCCAATCACTTCCACATATGAACCATCTTGTTTCCTGAATAGATGCTTTGTTACTTCCTAATGGTTTCCTTTGATTTAGAAAGCCCTACAAGGTATTTGAAACATAGATTGTAGAACCAAAATCAATCCACCATGTATTATGACATATAACCAAATTGGATTCATGACATACGAATGAGGTTAGAGTACATTTCTTGTCAAGCCAAGCTTTGAATTTGATGTAATCTTTCTTTATATGCCCTTTCTTCTTGCAAAAGAATCACTTGTATTTCTTCTTATTTTCTGTATGGATGGGTACTTTGACCTTTCCTTTGCATTTTGCTTTGGGAGCTTTAGTCTTTCTCTGACTGACTAAATTGCACTTTCTTCCTTTTCCAAAATCAGCCTCCCTTCCTCTTGAACACACATGGTCAGAAGTTCATTAATTGACCATTTGCCCTTATGTGTGTTTTAAGATATTTTGAAGGGACTATACTGCTGTGGGAGTGAGCTCAAAATAAAGTGCACCAAGAAAGATTCTAACATCTCAACCTCTAGGGATTTCAACTGAGCTGCAATTTCCCTCATCTTCATGATGTGCTCACGCATACCTCCAACAGTAGTGAGCTTCATTGATGACAATCTTGCCATTAGGATGCTAGCCAGTGCCTTATCTAAAGACTCAAATTGTGCATCAATAGCCTTCAGAAGTTCCTTGATATTTTTGTACTTAGGAATTGAACCATGTATACTAGCAGAAATCTTAGTACATATGAACGTCATACTAAGGCGATTGGATCGCTCACATCGTTCATACGCAGCAATCTCAACCTGAGTGCTAGTAGATATAACCGAATGTGGTTCATCCTTCCTAATAGCATAGTCAATATCCATGCACCTTAATTGAAGAAGAATTATCTCCTTCTATAATTTATAATTATCACCACTTAAATCGGAACATCTGTTGATCCATTTATTGATTTTGATGATTAATAAAGGAATTGAGTATATTTATTTGATTACTAATAGATTTTATAAGTGTTTCAGGACTTAAATTTATTTGATCAATTTAAAGGAATTAAGAAATGAATTTTGAATCAAATACAAATCAGAGATTTCAAAGTTTCAGAGCTTGGAGTCGACACCTAGAAAATCTGGAGCCGACTCCATGGCCAATTCAATTTTAATCTGATTTTTGATACGATCCATAGTCGACACCTAGAGTTTCAGAACCGACACCTAGAGTTTCGGAGTCGACACTTACAGTGTCTGGAGCTGACTCTGATGTGGGGATAGAATGCTTGTTTTTTGAGCATCCTGGAGCCAACACCTACAGTATTCGGGAGCCGACACCTGACGATGGCGAGCTGATACTTACTTTTTTGGAGTCGACTCCTCAACGAACTTGGAAATTTCTATTTTTGGTAAAACGATCTGAAGCCGACACCTGAAAAGTTGGAGCCGACTCCAACCTGACTGGGACAAAAATTTAAAATGCCAGATCAGCTCTAACGGTAATATTTCTGTTGGCCCAGATGACAACCCAAGAGTGGGGGGTGAATTGGGTTCTTTAAAAAATTTAACCTCAAAATAAAATTGTTTGCTTAAGATAAATGAAAGTAAATGCAATGCAAATATAAAGCATAATCAATGAGATAGAGATAGAGATAGAGACAATAGAAGCACGGTAAACACAAAGATTTTATAGTGGTTCGGTGTATCCAACACCTACGTCCACTCCCAAGATCCACTTGGGTCCACACTATAATCTCCTCGATTACAGCCGAGTTGTTTTACAAGCTCACAACCCAAACTTGTTGTTTTACCCAGGATCACAACAAACCCAGCCGGTTTTTTGGGCTCACCATCACATAACCCTAAACTCAAGCTAATCTAGCTTGACCCGAGGTAAACAACCTCCACTAGTTCAATCCTTTGATTGAACTAGACACAAACAAAAAGAATATTGTTTCTCAAAGATACACAGCTCCTCAATGAGCAAATATTCAAAAATAAGTAAACAAGTTTAGAAAAGCCTGATTTGAAGTTGTTTGGCTTTGAGCTTTTCTTCTTTTCTTCTTTTCCTCTTCTTCCTTTGGAATGATGAATCAAGCCTCAGCTTTAATCCCTCACAGTCGTTGCGGTTGAGAAGATTGGAAATGGAAGAAACAAAGCTTTTACTTCAATTTGGGAAATCCACTGATTTTTTTGATTTGAACACCTTGGATTCCTCTTTGAGCTTTTTGGAGTTGAAGGATTTGAATTTGAAGGCTTTACTCTTGAGATTCAGGCTCAAGCTTTCTCGGATTTTTGATTTAAAATTTTTGTCTATATTCCGTCCTCTTTTTCCTCATTTTCAAACGGGTGTTTTTCCCCCTTTTTATAGATTTCTTTTAATCCATTTTGGGAAGGAAACTAGCCATTGGAGTGTACCTAGAAACAAAATATATCCATTAGAAATTAGGTAAAAAGGAAATATTACCGTTAGAGCTGATCTGGAATTTTAAATTTTCATCCCAGTCAGGTTGGAGTCGGCTCCAACTTTTCAGGTGTCGGCTCCAGATCGTTTTACCAAAAATAAAAATTTTCGAGTTCATTGAGGAGTCGGCTCCGAAAAAGTAAGTGTCGGCTCGCCATCGTCAGGTGTCGGCTCCCGAATACTATAGGTGTCGGCTCCAGAATGCTCAAAAAATAAGCATTCTATCCCCGCATCGGAGTCGGCTCCAGACACTGTAAGTGTCGACTCCGAAACTCTAGGTGTCAACTTCGGATCGTATCAAAAATCAGATTAAAATTGAATTGGCCATGGGGTCGGCTCCAGGTTTTCTAGGTGTCGACTCCAAGCTCTGAAACTTTGAAATCTCTGATTTGTATTTGATTCAAAATTCATTTCTTAATTCCTTTAAATTGATCAAATAAATTTAAGTCCTGAAACACTTATAAAATCCATTAGTAATCACATAAATATACTCAATTCCTTTATTAATCATCAAAATCAATAAATGGATCAACAATTTCCTTTTTACCTAATTTCTAACGGATATATTTTGTTTCTAGATACACTCCAACGGCTAGTTTCCTTTCCAAAATGGATTAAAAGAAATCTATAAAAAGGGGGAAAAACACCCATTTGAAAAGGAGAGGAAAAAGAGAATGGAAAATAAAAAAATTTTAAATCAAAAATCCGAGAAACCCTGAGCCTGAAATCCAAGAGAAAAGCATTCAAATTCAAATCCTTCCACTCCAAAAAGCTCAAAGAGGAATCCAAGGCGCCCAAATCAAAAAATCAGTGGATTTCCCAAATTGAAGTAAAAGCTCTGTTTCTTCCATTTCCAATCTTCTCAACTGCAACGACTATGAGGGATTAAAGCTGAGGCTTGATTCATCATTCCAAAGGGAGAAGAGGAAAAGAAGAAAAGAAGAAAAGCTCAAAGCCAAACAACTTCAAATCAGGCTTTTCTAAACTTGTTTACTTATTTTTGAATATTTGCTCATTGAGGAGCTGTGTATCTTTGAAAAATTATATTCTTTTTGTTTGTGCCTAGTTCAATCAAAAGGATTGAACTAGTGGAGGTTGTATACCTCGGGTCAAGCTAGATTAGCTTGAGTTTAGGGTTGTGTGCTGGTGAGCCCAAAAAACCGGCTGGGTTCGTTGTGATCCCGGGTAAAACAACAAGTTTGGGTTGTGAGCTTGTAAAACAACTCGGCTGTAATCGAGGAGATTATAGTGTGGACCCAAGTGGATCTTGGGAGTGGACGTAGGTGTTGGATACACCGAACCACTATAAAATCTTTGTGTTTGCCGTGCTTCTATTGTCTCTATCTCTATCTCTATCTCATTGATTGTGCTTTATATTTGCATTGCATTTACTTTCATTCATCTTAAGCAAACAATTTTTTTTTGAGGTTAAATTTTTTAAAGAACCCAATTCACCCCCCCCCCTCTTGGGTTGTCATCTGGGCCAACAATTGGTATCAGAGCAAGTGCTCATTTGAATTTGATCACACGATCAAGAGCTAAAGATCCAAATGGCAGCTCAAGTTGGATCATTTGCCGAAGGTCATTCTACGAATAGACCTCCCTTGTTTAATGGTTCCAACTATTCATATTGGAAAGCAAGAATGAGGATATTCATTCAAGCTTCTGATTATGAATTGTGGGGTGTTATAACTAATGGACCTAGTACACCCACACATTGTTGATGGCACTATTGTTCCTAAACCCGAAAGGGATTGGAATGATAATGATAGGAAAATGGCACAGCTCAATGCTAAGGCCATGAATGTCTTGTATTGCTCTTTAGATGCTAATGAATTTAATAGAATCTCTACATGTAATTCCGCAAAGGAGATTTGGGATAGATTAGAGGTTACCCATGAGGGTACCAATCAAGTTAAAGAATCTAAGATCAATATTCTAGTGCACAAATATGAATTATTTAGCATGGAACAAACTGAAACTATAGCATGCATGTACACTAGATTACTGATATTGTAAATGGTTTGAAAAGTTTAGGCAAAACATATTCTAACTCTGAACTTGTTCGTAAAATTCTTAGGTCACTTCCAAGAACGTGGGAAGCGAAGGTGACAGCAATCCAAGAAGCAAAGGACCTCAATACCTTACCCTTAGAGGAGCTTCTAGGATCCCTAATGACCCATGAATTGACCATGAAGCAGCACATAGAAGAGGATGTGAAAAAGAAAAAGACCATAGCTCTTAAGGCTGCTGAAAGTGAGGAGAGCTGTAGTGAAAATGATGATGATGATGATGATACAGCTCTTCTAGCAAGAAAATTCAAAAAATTCATGAGGAGAAAGAAACCCTTCCACAAAAGAAATTTGGAGCTAAGATGGAAGGAGAAAAGAAAAAGATAAGGACAAGGACAAAGAGAAAGAGCCCTTGATTTGCTATGAATGTAAGAAACCGGGGCATTATAGATATGATTGTCCTCAACTGAAAAAGACTTTTAAGAAGAAGAAGAAAGCCTATGTTGCAACCTGGAGTGATAGTGATGAATCCTCTTCAGAGGAATCAAAAGGAAGTTGCAAACATTTGCTTTATGGCAAACGACGACAGTGAGGTAAGTTCCGAAAATCCTTGTGATGACTTTGCTTTTGATGAATTGTTTGATGCTTTTAATGAACTTGTTGGTGATTTCAAAGTTTTGAAAAAGAAATATAAGTTTTTGAAAAATGAAAATTTAACTTTCATTAAAGAAAAGAAAATCTTAATAATGAAACTAAAGTGCTGAAATCTGAAAATGAAAATTGACAAAAGAAAAAGAATCAATTTCCAATGAAAATGATAAACTAAAGAAGGAAGTTGATAAATATAAAAATATTGTTGATAAATTCACTTATAGTTCTGAAAAACTTAATTTATTGTTAAGTAATCAAAGAGCTATATATGATAAGGCTGGTTTAGGATATAGACCTAACTTAAACAAAAATTTGTCAAAAACTTTTTTAGAAAGGAACAAAACAATGATAATGTTACATGTCATTACTGTAACAAGAAGGGACACAAAGTTTTTGAATGCAATTTTAAGAAAATTGACAAGAAGTTAAATAATAAAGGAAAGAAAATATGGGTTCCCAAAGGAACATCTTTTATGCTACTAACCATGAAGGACCCAAGAAGGCTTGGGTACCTAATATAAGACTTAATTATTTTTGCAGGAGTGTCTTGCGGCCAAAAGATCAAAGCGAAAGTGGTATCTCGATAGCGGCTGCTCAAGGCACATGACGGGTGACAAGGATCAATTCATCACCCTTGAAAGCAAAAGAGGAGGAGTAGTTACATTTGGTGACAATGGCAAAGGCCAAATCTTGGGGTTTGGTAACATTCAAATAACTCCCTCCACATATATTGAAAATGTCTTATATGTTAATGGTTTGAAACATAATTTAATTAGCATTAGTCAATTATGTGATAAAGGTTTTAAAGTATCATTTGAATCTTCTATATGCACAGTTTCTAATCCCATTGATAATAGCATTGTTTTTATTGGAAATAGAAATGGCAATGTATACTTGATTGATTTAGACAATTTGTCTACTAGTAATCATTGCTTAGTTGCTAATAATGCTAATATGAATGAGATTGGTTGGTTGTGGCATCGTAGATTAGGTCATGCAAGCACACACCTTATTTCAAAATTAATTAGAATGGATTTAGTAAAAGGACTTCCACAACTAGATTTTGAAAATAATAAAATTTGTGATGCATGTCAATTTGGAAAACAAACTAGAAATTCTTTCAAAACTAAAAATATTGTTTCCACTTCTAGGCCACTTGAACTACTTCACATGGATCTTTTTGGACCTACTAGAACCACAAGTCTAGGAGGAAAGAAATATGGTCTTGTGATTGTAGATGATTATTCTAGATACACTTGGGTATTGTTTTTAGCTCATAAGGATGAGACCTTTCCATTATTTTGAAATTCTTCAAGAAGGTCACAAATGAGAAAAACAACACCATAGTGTCTCTAAGAAGTGATCATGGCACTGAATTTGAAAATCATTTATTTGAAAACTTTTGCATAGAAAATGGCATTCATCATAATTTTTAGCACCTAGAACACCGCAACAAAATGGAGTAGTTGAAAGAAAAAATAGAACCTTAGAAGACATGGCCCGTACCATGCTATGTGAAAGCAACCTACCAAAATACTTTTGGGCAGAAGCTATAAACACGGCATGCTACATTCTTAATAGAGCTTTAATTAGGCCAATCATTAAGAAAACACCTTATGAACTATGGAATAATAGAAAACCAAACATAAGTTATTTTCATGCATTTGGTTGTAAGTGTTTCATTCATAATAATGGCAAAGATAATCTAGGAAAATTTGATGCAAAATCTGATGAAGGCATTTTCTTAGGATATTCAACATCTAGTAAAGCCTATAGAGTATTTAACAAGAGAAACTTAATTGTAGAAGAATCTATTCATGTAATTTTTGATGAATCTTTAGCATCAAGTTCTGAAAAGATTGATGATGAGGAAGATACAAACATTCTAGAAAGAGATATTGAAAAATTGAATATAGATGTATCTTCAGATCATGAACAAGAAGCTAAAGATAATGATTCTCCTAGTGTTGATGTTGTTGATGCAAATCATAATGATATAGATCTACCTAGAGATTGGAGATATGCCTATGGTCATCCAAGAGAATTAATTATAGGTGATCCATCTCAAGGAGTAAGAACTAGATCATCAATGAGAAACATCAATAATCATCTTGCATTTGTATCTCAAATTGAACCTAAAACTATTGAAGAAGCAGAAAAAGATAATAATTGGATGTTAGCTATGCAAGAAGAATTAAATCAATTTACTAGGAATAATGTTTGGACTCTTGTAGATAGACCTAAAGATCATTCTGTTATAGGATCAAAATGGGTATTTAGAAATAAATTAGATGAAAATGGCATAGTAATTAGAAACAAAGCTAGATTAGTTGCAAAAGGATATAATCAAGAAGAAGGAATTGATTTTGATGAAACTTTTGCACCTGTAGCTAGACTTGAAGCAATTAGATTATTACTTGCATTTGCATGTCATATGCATATCAATTTATTTCAAATGGATGTTAAAAGTGCATTTTTAAATGGATTTATAAATGAGGAAGTTTTGTTGAACAACCACCTGGTTTTGAAGATCATGAATTTCCAAATCATGTTTTTAAATTACACAAAGCACTATATGGTTTGAAACAAGCACCTAGAGCTTGGTATGAAAGATTAAGTAAATTTTTAATTGAAAATGATTTTGTAAGAGGAAATGTTGATAAAACATTATTTTTGAAAAGAAAAGATAAAGATTTATTAGTAGTACAAATATATCGATGATATTGTATTCGGTGCTACTAACAACTTGTTATGTCAAGAATTTGCTAAGTTGATGCAGGGTGAGTTTGAAATGAGTATGATGGGAGAACTCAACTTCTTCCTAGGACTTCAAATCAAACAAAGCAAAGAAGGAATTTTCATCAATCAAGCCAAATACACAAAAGAACTGCTCAAGAAGTTTGGAATGGAGTCAATCAAGCCACTTGGAACTCCTATGAGTCCTTCGTGCAAATTGGACAAAGATGAAGATGGTAAGAAAGTAGATCAAAAACATTATAGAGGTATGATTGGATCTCTTCTTTACTTAACAGCTAGTAGACCAGATATTATGTTTGCAGTATGTTTATGTGCTAGATTTCAATCTGAACCTAAAGAATCTCACTTAATTGCTGTAAAAAGAATTTTAAGATATTTAAGTGGAACTAAAAATGTAGGTTTATGGTACTCTAGAGACTCAACTTTAAATTTAATTGCATATTCTGATTCTGACTATGCTGGATGTAAATTAGATAGAAAAAGCACAAGTGGTGCATGTCAATTCTTAGGATGTAACTTAATCTCTTGGTTTAGCAAAAAGCAAAATTCGGTTGCATTATCTACTGCTGAAGCAGAATATGTTGCAGCTGGAAGTTGCTGTGCTCAAATCCTTTGGATTAAGAGACAACTTGAAGATTATGGCATAACCCTTGATAAAACACCAATTAGATGTGATAACACGAGTGCAATAAATTTAACTAAAAATCCAATTCAACATTCAAGAACAAAACACATTGAAATTAGATATCATTTCATAAGAGAACATGTAGCTAATAATGAAATTTGTCTTGAATATGTTAATACAGAGGAACAATTAGCTGACATATTTACAAAACCCTTGAGTGAAGAGAGATTTTGTTATCTTAGAGGTGAATTAGGATATGTGACCCTTTGGAGTGATTTTGAAACCCTAAGGAATGAGAATCTAGATTTCTATAAATTTCTTGAAAATCCTCTCACAATTTTAAGGACAAATTATCTAGTCATTTGAGCTATTTGATCCTTGATATTTCAAAGATTTTTTGAAATTTTATTGAACTCTTTTTGACAAGTTTCAGTCATTTGAATCTCAATTATTTTTTCTGAAACTGTCTTTGGAGTCGACACCTCAGAATGAGGAGTCGACACCTCTGACTGTGTCGCTCTCGGTCCCTGACCTTGGAGCCGACACCCGTATAAGTGGAGCCGACTCCAGTTCGAGCGCTGACTGTGTTAGCGATTTGGAGTCGACACCCGACTTTGCGGGAGTCGACACCTGGGATTCCAAAATTGATTTATTAGGGCAGAGTCGACACCTCATCATTTCATAACTTCTCAAATCCTAACCAAACTCCTCCAAAATTCTTCCAAAACTTCCCCACCTCTAATTCCATCCAAATCGAAACTTCCAAAGATCTAATGGCACCCAAAAGGAGGGAATCAGTGGTTGGAGCGCCGGTGACCACGGGAAAACGGTCCGCGCGTCGTCCCGCTCGTGAGCCGACTCCAAGCAGTGATTCGTCCACGGATTCAGACAACCCCAACACCTCTTCCACTCAGGTAGATACCTTAGCCGGGAGGGTTATCACAATGGGGAGAAAGATTGATTTTGACCTATTTGAAACCGAGGGTTTCTCAATCGGTAGGCAATTAAAGGAAATGGGCTGGGATAAGCTCTGCTCTCTTGATGTTCCCACTTATCCAGCCTTAGTAAAAGAATTTTATTTTAATTTGGCTAGAGGTGATGGCGGTTTAGTTAGCTCAGTAAGGAATAAGAGGATTCACCTTACTTTCAAAAGCTTGGAAACCTCCTTAGCATCCCAATTACCGGTTTAGCAGCTGACATGCACAGTGATAGGTCAGCGGCTCTTTCAAGGATGTTAGGAAGGGAAGTGACAGAGTTTGAAGAGATTAGAGCTAATCAATTACCCTTGGAATTGAGATTATTACACAACATTTGCAGTAGAATTTTGTTTCCGAAGACCGGTCGGTTTGAGTATGTCTCGGAGCGAGACATTGTTGTTATGGATAGTGTTTTGACTGGACAGCCAATCAACCTTGCAGCTATGATGATTTTTATATGGCAGAAGCTGGAGGGAAGAGAGATCATCCCTACCGTATGGCATGGTGCTTACTATGGTTTTCAGGAGCCAAGGGGTTGTAATTCAAGAGAATGAACCATCTAAGAACCTGAGGCACACCGACTACTATAGTTTGGCAACATTGCATCGGATGGGTTTTGCTAAAGTGAATGGACAGTGGGATAGGAAAGGACACCTTGATGAGAGAGCCCCTGTGCCGAGAGTTCTGAGCCTTGCGAGGCTGGACCATCAGTTAGGGTTCCTTCTCCACAGCCTAGGAGTCCCATTCCTGCTCCTGCTCCTGCTCCTGCACCTGCACATGTTAATGATCAACCATCCACTTCTTCAGCTGGATTCTCAGACCTTCAAATGGAGCAATTAAAAAGTTTGTTTGCTGCTCAGAAGGATGAGTTTGACAGTCAGTTCATGAATATAAAAGAATCACTTTATTCACTTGATGATCGGATTGCAAAGATTGAATCAACTCTCAACTCCTCTGCAGAATCTTTAAGTGGTGATTTGAAGAACATCTTTGAAGAACTTAAAGAGATTTGTGGAGATAGTGAAACTTATTCAAGGTGCAACGCCGAGCTTCAAGATAAAATCTTAACAGCTTGCACATTTGTTGATGAGAGACTTAAAGACTATGTTAAGCTTCAATGTGATGGAATGAAAAATATTGTAGATCATTTAACAAGAATAGTGAGGAAGAACTTTTGATGTGAATGTTTAATGATGTAATGAATGTTTAATTTTGATGAAATGTAGTTTACATTTTGATGTAATGAAGTTTATGTGTTGATGTAATGAAGGCTATATTTTGATGAATGAGTATTTTGATGTAATTTTTTTATGTAATACTTGACTTTTGTTGAAATGAAATTATCTTTTGATGCAATGAAAATATCTTTTGATGCAATGTGAAATATTCTTTACCTTTTTGTTGATTACAAAAAAGGGGGAGAGAATTATGGTTGTATATGCATTAAGAGGGAGAAAGTTATATTGTTAATTGCATTAAAGGGGAGAAAGTTATGTTGCATTAATTGTTTAATATGAAGTTATTTAATTGATTAATATGAAAACATTAATGAAGTTAATTGATTAATATGATATTGAGTTATTTAATGGATTAATAATCAAATTGATTTGACTATGCATAAAGAAATCTTAAGTACCAAATATGTAAAGTAAGAGGAAGAATAATTTGAACTTCATAGGGGGAGCTACCTTATTCAGGGGGAGCTTACTCGTGAAGATCACTTCCTTGATAATTTTTTAATTTAAGAATTCTATGCATATACTCAATGTTTTTATAATCATCAAAAAGGGGGAGATTGTTGATCCATTTATTGATTTTGATGATTAATAAAGGAATTGAGTATATTTATTTGATTACTAATGGATTTTATAAGTGTTTCAGGACTTAAATTTATTTGATCAATTTAAAGGAATTAAGAAATGAATTTTGAATCAAATACAAATCAGAGATTTCA
The DNA here is from genome assembly GCA_900491605.1 of Calamus simplicifolius. Lineage (NCBI taxonomy): Eukaryota > Viridiplantae > Streptophyta > Magnoliopsida > Arecales > Arecaceae > Calamus > Calamus simplicifolius. The sequence goes on along the minus strand of UESW01001667.1, from coordinate 80,760 downwards.
AAGTTTCAGAGCTTGGAGTCGACACCTAGAAAATCTGGAGCCGACCCCATGGCCAATTCAATTTTAATCTGATTTTTGATACGATCCGGAGCCGACACCTAGAGTTTCGGAGCCGACACCTAGAGTTTCGGAGTCGACACTTACAGTGTCTGGAGCCGACTCCGATGCGGGGACAGAACGCTTGATTTTTTGAGCATCCTGGAGCCGACACCTACAGTATTCGGGAGCCGACACCTGACGATGGCGAGCCGACACTTACTTTTTCGGAGCCGACTCCTCAACGAACTCAGAAATTTCTATTTTGGTAAAACGATCTGGAGCCGACACCTGAAAAGTTGGAGCCGACTCCAACCTGACTGGGACGAAAATTTAAAATGCCAGATCAGCTCTAACGGTAATATTTCCTTTTTACCTAATTTCTAACGGATATATTTTGTTTCCAGGTACACTCCAACGGCTAGTTTTTTCCCAAAAATGGATTAAAAAATCTATAAAAAGGGAAAAACACCCGTTTGAAAAGAGAGAAAAGAGAAGAAAAATAAAAAAATTTCAAATCAAAAATCCGAGAAACCCTGAGCCTGAAATCCAAGAGAAAAGCTTCAAATTCAAATCCTTCCACTCCAAAAGCTCAAAGAGGAATCCAAGGCGTTCAAATCAAAAAATCGGTGGATTTCCCAAATTGAAGAAAAGCTCTGTTTCTTCCATTTTCAATCTTCTCAACTGCAATACTGTGAGGAATTAAAGCTGAGGCTTGATTCATCATTCCAAAGGGAGAAGAGGAAAAGAAGAAAAGCTCAAAGCCAAACAACTTCAAATCAGGCTTTTCTAAACTTGTTTACTTATTTTTGAATATTTGCTCATTGAGGAGCTGTGTATCTTTGAAAAACTATATTCTTTTTGTTTGTGCCTAGTTCAATCAAAGGGATTGAACTAGTGGAGGTTGTATACCTCGGGTCAAGCTAGATTAGCTTGAGTTTAGGGTTGTGTGCTGGTGAGCCCGAAAAACCGGCTGGGTTCGTTGTGATCCCGGGTAAAACAACAAGTTTGGGTTGTGAGCTTGTAAAACAACTCGGCTGTAATCGAGGAGATTATAGTGTGGACCCAAGTGGATCTTGGGAGTGGACGTAGGTGTTGGATACACCGAACCACTATAAAATCTTTGTGTTTGCCGTGCTTCTATTGTCTCTATCTCTATCTCTATCTCATTGATTGTGCTTTATATTTGCATTGCATTTACTTTCATTCATCTTAAGCAAACAATTTTTTTTTTGAGGTTAAATTTTTTAAAGAACCCAATTCACCCCCCCCCCTCTTGGGTTGTCATCTGGGCCAACAACATCACATTTCATATCAGAAATATTAACAGGCAAATTAGCTGCATAAAAATAAAATTATGTTCATGTAAATGAATTTGAGGCATATAACTTGATGTCATGTCTTACCAATGTAAACATGCAATAACAGGAATCAATAACATACAATAACTACTTGTGGGCTAAGTTATTATACTTAAATAGACTCATTAACTTAATAATGTGACTAATAAATTATATTCCTTTCTTAATTCCTATGGGTAATTAAGAAAATAATTTCTTATCCCATCCTAATTAATTATATCAGTGCAATAAAAATTCCTGAGTGCATTAATATAATTAATTTTAATTAATGTCATTTAACCTTATGTGATCTTTGCAACTCAATATATAATTTTGATTAATTAAAGATGCTGTGGCTACTCCCCAATTAATCAAAATTATATTTGTTGACCCATTTATTGATTTTGATGATTAACAAAAGACATGAGTATATTCATTATGTTTCTAATAAATTTAAGAAGTGTTTCAGGCATTGAGAATATTTAATCAGTCAAAAGGTATAAGGAAATAAGTTTTGAATCAAATTTTAATAAAAATTATTTAAGTTCAGAACTTAGAGTCGACACCTCAACTGTCTGGAGTCGACCCCAGGGCGTATCAGAACTTTTCTAGAATTTCGGCACGGTCCGGAGTTGACACCTAGAGTTTCGGAGCTGACTCCATCCTAAGATACAGAGAAGTGGTTTCTGCATCAGTTTTTGGAGCCGACACTTGGAGTTTAGGATCCGACACCTAAAAGTTGCAGAGCCGACACCTGAGTTTCTGGAGCCGACTCTAACCTGAGTACAGAGAGCATGATTTTGGACATAGTTAGAGTCAACACCTTTGAAATCTGAAGCCGACTCCCGAAAGTGCCAAGTAGACACATTAGCTTTTTAGAGCCGACTCCTTAACAACTTTTTATTTGCTATTTTTAGACACCCCGAGTTGGAGCTGACACCTGCAAAGTTGGAGCCGACTCTAACCTGTCAGGAATGGATTTTCAAATGTCAGAATGGACTCCAACGGTAATATTTTTTTCACCTAATCTCTAAGGGCTATTTTTCTATGTGTGAAGAAGAAATCTTACTTTGTAACGGCTATTTTTCTCACCTAATCTTGGATTAAGAGATCTATACAAAGGAAAAACCGTCCGTTTGAAAAAAGAGAGGAGAAAAATCGAGAAAAATACTTAGTGAAAAAGAGAGAGAAATTAAGAGGAAAGACTCAGAGCTCAAATCCATCAATCCTAGAGAGTTCAAAGAGAAATTTAAAGCACTCAAAGTTCATAATCAAGATTTCTCAAGCAAAAAGAAAGAAAGCAAAAGCCCTGTTTCTCTCCAACTTCTCCACCGTGATTTTTGTGAAGAATCTGAGCTGAGGCCAGATTCAATATTTCAAAGGAGAAGAAGAAAAGAAGAAAAGCACACATCCAAATCGCTTCAAACAAGCTTTTCTTACCTTTGTTTATTTAATTGCATATTTGCTCATTTGAGGAGATATTTTGTATTCAAAACTCTATTTTTATTGTTATTTGCTAATTCAATCAGGGGATTGAATTAGTGGAGGTAGTGTACCTCGAACAAGCTAAGGATAGCTTGTGGTTGGGTTTTGTGCTGGTGAGCCCGGAAAAATCAGTTGGGTTCATTGTGATCCCGGGAAAACAACAAGTTTGGGTTGTGAGCTTGTAAAACAACTCGACTGTAATCAAGTGGATTATAGTGTGGACCCAAGTGCTTCTTGGAAGTGGACGTAGGTGTTGGATACACCGACCACTATAAAATCTTTGTATTTGCCGTGCTTTGTCTCTCTCTCTACCTCATTTATTTGTGCCTAGCATTTATCTATGCATTGCACTCAAGCACTTTCATATCAAAATACTTAGTTTTAAAGTGTTAAAATTTTTAAGAACCCAATTCACCCCCCCCCTCCTCTTGGGTTGCCATATAGGCCAACAATTGGTATCAGAGCTAGTGCTCATTTTCAGCTTGATCCAACAATCAGGAGTCAAAGATTCAAATGGCAGCTCAAGTTGGATCTTCATTTGTTGAATGTCAATCCACAAATAGACCTCTTTTATTTAATGGAACAAATTATGGATATTGGAAAGCTAGAATGAGAATTTTTATTCAAGCTTTAGATTATGAATTATGGAGTGTAATCATTAATGGACTAAGCACACCCACACACTTAGTAGATGGTTCAATAGTTCCTAAACTCGAAAGGGATTGGAATGAGAACGATAGGAAAATGGCTCAGCTTAATGCAAAAGCCATGAATGTTTTATATTGTGCTTTAGATGCTAATGAATTTAATAGAATTTATACATGTATTTCCGCAAAAGAAATCTAGGATAGATTAGAAGTTACCCATGAGGGTACTAATCAAGTAAAAGAATCAAAAATTAATATTCTAGTGCACAAATATGAATTGTTTAGCATGGAACAAAATAAAACTATCACATGCATGTACACTAGATTTACAGATATTGTGAATGGTCTAAAAAGACTTGGTAAGACCTATGCTAATTCTGATTTAGTGCGTAAAATTCTTAGGTCTCTTCTAAGGTCATGGGAAGCAAAGGTGACTACAATCCAAGAAGCCAAGGACCTTAATACCTTACCTTTGGAGGAGCTACTTGGATCATTGATGACCCATGAATTAACAATGAAGCGGCATATAGAGGAAGACGTTAAGAAGAAGAGAACTATTGCTCTTAAGGCTGCAGAAATTGAGGAAAGCAGCAGTGAAGATGAAGATGATGATGATGAGACTGCTCTCCTAGCTAAGAAATTTATGCAAAGAAGGAGACACTTCCATAGGAGAAAGTTTGGAACAAAAATGGAAGAAAAAGAAAAAAAGAAGGACAAGGACAAGAAAAAGAACCACTCATATGTTATGAATGTAAGAAACCAGGGCACTTCAGATATGACTGTCCTCAATTAAAGAAAGCTTACAAAAAGAAGAAGAAGGCTTATGTTGCAACATGGCAACAATGAATAATCCTCTTTCGAGGAAGAACAAAAGAAAGTTGCAACCATTTGCTTCATGGCAAAAGAAGATGATGAGGTAAGTTCTGAAACTCAAGACTTTACATTCGAAGAATTATTTGATGCATTTAATGAATTAGTTGATGATTTTAAAGATTTAAAAAAGAAAAGTAAATCTTTAAAAACTAAAAATGCAAATATGCTTAAAGAGAAAAATAAATTATCTGTAGAAATTAAAGACTTGAAATCTAAAAAAGAAGACGTTGCAAAAGAAAAGGAATTGGTTTCAAATGAGAACCTTAATCTAAAGAAAGAGGTTGGTAAATATAAGGATATAGTTGATAGATTTACCTTAAGTTCTACAAAATTAAACATGATTCTAGATAATCAAAAGGCTATTTTTGACAAGGCAGGATAGGATATAATCCTCTTAGAAAGCAAAAATCCTTGAAAAATATCTTTATACGTGCTGGCCAATCACCTAATATTACTTGTTTCAAATGTGGTTTAAAAGGACATAAATTATATGAATGCAATATTAAGAAAACTAGCAAGAATTTGAAAACTAAAGGAAAGAAAATATGGGTTCCGAAAGGAACAATCTTTATTGCTACTAACCATGAAGGACCCAAGAAAGCTTGGGTACCTAAACAGAAAGTTTGATCATTTTGCAGGAGTGTCTTGCAGCCAAAAGATCAAAACGAAAGTGGTATCTTGATAGTGGCTATTCAAGGCACATGACGGGTGACAAGGAGCAATTCATCACCCTTGAAGATAAAAAGGAGGAGTTGTTACATTTGGAGACAATGGTAAAGGTCAAATTATGAGCCTTGGTAAAATTCAAATAACTTCATCCACTTTTATTGAGAATGTTTTATATGTTGATGGATTAAAACATAATTTAATTAATATTAGCCAATTGTGTGATAAAGGTTTCAAAGTTTCATTTGAAGCTTTCATTTGCACTATTTCTAATCCCGTAGACAATAGCATTATATTTATTGGTAATAGAAATGGCAATGTATACTTAATTGATTTAGATAATTTGTCTACTAGTAATCATTGCTTAGTTGCTAATAATGCAAATGTAAATGAGATTGGATGGCTATGGCATCGTAGATTAAGTCATGCAAGCACACACTTAATTTCAAAATTAATAAGAATGGATTTAGTTAAAGGACTTCCAAAGTTGAATTTTGAAAATAACAAAATTTGTGATGCATGTCAATTTGGAAAACAAACTAGAAACTCTTTCAAATCTAAAAATGTTATTTCCACTTCTAGGCCACTAGAGCTACTTTACATGGACATTTTTGGACCTACTAGAACCACTAGTCTATGAGGAAAGAAATATGATCTTGTGATAGTAGATGATTATTCTAGATTCACTTGAGTATTATTTTTGACTCACAAGGATGAGACTTTCTTGATATTTCTAAAATTCTTCAAGAAAGTCACTAATGAGAAAAACAACACCATAGTGTCTCTTAGAAGTGATCATGGCACAGAATTTAAAAATCACTTATTTGAAAGTTTCTGCATTGAACATGGCATTCATCATAATTTTTCTACACCTAGAACACCACAACAAAACGGAGTCGTAGAAAGAAAGAATAGAATACTAGAAGACATGGCCCGTACCATGCTATGTGAAAGCCAACTCCCAAAGTACTTCTAGGTGAAAGCCATAAACACGGTATGTTACATCCTTAATAGAGCTTTAATTAGGCCCATCCTTAAGAAAACTTTGTATGAACTATGGCATGATAGGAAACCTAATATTAGTTATTTTCATGCATTTGGTTGTAAATGTTTCATTCATAATAATGGTAAGGACAACTTAGGAAAATTTGATGCAAAATCTGATGAAGGCATATTTTTAGGATATTCAACAATTAGTAAAGCCTATAAAGTATTTAACAAAAGGAACTCAATTGTAGAAGAATCTATTCATGTAGTTTTTGATGAATCTTTAGCATCAAGTTCAGAAAAGATTGATGATGAGAAAGATACAAATTTGCTAGAGAGAGATATTAAAAAATTGAATATAGATGTATCTTCAGACCATGAACAAGAAGCTAAAGATGATGATTCTCCTAGGGTCGATGTTATTGATACTAATCATAATGATGTAGATCTTCCTAGAGATTGGATATATGCCTATGGTCATCCAAAGGAATTGATTATAGATTATCCATCTCAAGGAGTAAGAACTAGATCATCTATGAGAAATATCAATAATCATCTTGCATTTGTATCTTAAATAGAACCGAAGAAGCTGAAAAAGATAGTAATTGGATGTTAGCGATGCAAGAGGAATTAAATCAATTTACTAGGAATAATGTATGGTTCTTAGTTGATAGACCAAAAGGTCACTCAGTTATAGGATCTAAATGGGTATTTAGAAATAAATTAGATAAAAATGGCATAGTAATATGAAATAAAGCTAGATTAGTTGCAAAAGGATATAATCAAGAAGAAAGAATTGATTTTGATGAAACTTTTACACCTGTAGCTAGATTAGAAGCAATTAGACTATTACTTGCATTTGCATGTCATATGACTATCAATTTATTTCAAATGTATATTAAAAGTGCATTTCTAAATGGTTTTATAAATAAAGAAGTTTTTGTAGAACAACCATCTGGTTTTGAAGATCATGAATTTTCTAACCATGTTTTTAAATTACACAAAGCACTTTATGGTTTAAAACAAGCACCTAGAGCTTGGTATGATAGGTTAAGAAAATTTCTAATTAAAAATAATTTTTCTAGAGGAAATGTTGATAAAACATTATTTTTAAAAAGAAAAAATAAAGATTTATTGGTAGTACAAATATATGTATGATATATTTTCGTGTTACTAACAATCTTTTGTGTCAAGAATTTGCTAAGTTAATGCAGGGTGAATTCGAGATAAGCATGATGGGAGAACTCAATTTCTTCCTAGGACATCAAATCAAACAAAGCAAAGAAGGGATTTTCATCAACCAAACAAAGTATACAAAGGAAATTCTCAAGAAGTTTGGAATGGAATCAATCAAACCCCTTGGAACACCTATGAGTCCTTCATGCAAATTGAATAAAGATGAAGATGGTAAGAAAGTTGATCAAAAGCATTATAGAGGTATGATCGGATCTCTACTTTAGTTAACAGCAAGTAGACAAGATATTATGTTTTGTTTATCTATGTGCTAGATTTCAGTCAGAACCTAAAGAATCTTATTTAATTGCTGTAAAAAGAATACTAAGATATCTAAGTGGAACTAAAAATGTAGGTTTATGGTATTCTAGAGACTCAACATTAAATTTGATTGCTTATTCTGATTCTGATTATGCTGATTGTAAATTAGATCGAAAAAGTACAAGTGGTGCATGTCAATTCTTAGGAAGTAAGTAACTTAATCTCTTGGTTTAGTAAAAAGCAAAATTCAGTTGCATTATCTACTGCTGAGGCTGAATATGTTGCAGCTGGAAGTTGCTGTGCTCAAATCCTTTGGATTAAGCGACAACTTGAAGATTATGGCATAACACTTGATAAAATACCTATAAGATGTGATAATACTAGTGCGATCAATTTAACTAAAAATCCAATACAGCATTCAAGAACTAAGCATATTAAAATTAGATATCACTTTATTAGAGAACAAGTAGCTAATAATGACATTTGTCTTGATTATGTTTGTACTGATGAACAATTAGCTAACATATTTATAAAACCCCTAAGTGAAGAAAGATTTTGTTATCTTAGAGGAGAGTTAGGGATTTGTGACCCTTTGGAATGATTTTGAAACCCCTAAGATTGATTATCTAGAATTCAATCAATTTCTTGAAATTTATTTCATGATTCTAAGGACAACTCATCTAGATATTTGAATCATTTGATTTACTACATTCCAAAGATTTTATCCAAAATTTATTGATTTTCTTTTGAAATGTTTCGGATCTTTGAAACTCTCTTTATTTTTTTTCTGAAACTGTCAGTGGAGTCGACATCCCAATTTGTAGAATCGACACCTTGTCTGTGTCGCTCTCGGTCTGAGACCTTGGAGCCGACACCCACCTTAGTAAGCCAACTCCAGTTTGGGCGCTGACTGTGTTAGTGACCTGGAGCCGACACCTCGCTTTGCAGAGTCGACTCCAAGTGGTCCCAGGTTGACTTATCTAGGGCAGAGCCGACTCCTCTTTCATTCCAATCGACTCCTAGCTCTTCCAAATTCTCCCAAACTTTTTCAAAACCCTAAATCCCTCAAATTAACCCCTCCTTATCTCTCAATTGCATCTAAATGTAGGGGATCTGTGTTTGGTGGAGCGGTGACGATCGGGAAATGGACAGTGAGGCATCCGGCAAGGTAGCCTTCATCGAGCTCTTCGTCCTCTTCGTCATCCACACTGAGCACTGTTCCAAGCCCCTTCTCACCTCAAATCGACACCTTAGCCGGCCGAGTAATCACAATGGACAGAAAGGTATACTTTTATTTCTTTAAGGAAGAAGGTTTCACTATTGGGCGGCAATTAAAAGAACTAGGTTGGGATAAGGTGTGTTCCCTTGATTTACCCACTTATCTGGCCTTAGTCAAGGAATTTTATTTCAATCTATCTAGAGGAGATGGAGGAATAGTTTGTTTTGTTAGAAGGAAACGGATTCATATAACCTCGGAAATTCTAGGAAATCTTTTAGGGATTCCTGTTACTGGGCTTGCTGGAAGCATTCATAATGAAAGGTCAAATGCTTTATCAAGGATGCTAGGAAGGAAAATCACTGAGTTTGAAGAAATTAGGGCAAACCAATTGTCTCTTGAGTTAATATTACTTCATAATATCTGTAGTCGGATTTTGTTTCCCAAGACTGGGTGGGAGGTTTGAGTATGTCTCAGAGCGAGACATTGTTATAATGGATAGTGTTTTGACTGGACAACAAATTAATTTGGCTGGTATGATGGTTTGGTATATGGCTGAAGCCGGGAATAAGAGAAGATCCACTTTACCCAATGGTATGATATTGACTTTAGTATTCCAAAGTCAGGGTATTGTTATATCTAAAAATGAACTCAAGAAAAATTTAAGGCACACAGATTTTATAGTTTAGCAACTGTGCATAGAATGAGATTTGTGAAGAAAGATGGAATTTGGAAAGGAAAAGTCTCTTGGATGAAAGAGCTATTGATGTTGGAGCTACAACACCTGGACCTTCAATGAGATATATTTTGCCAGAACCTAGTAGCCTAGCACCTTCAGCAGCTCCTGCACCTGCTACAAATTCATTTGTTCAAGCTTCTACCAGTTTTTCTGACACTCAGATGGAGCAATTGAAATCATTACTTTTGAATCATAAAGAAGAAATGAAGACTGATTTAGATAGCAAATTTATGAATTTGAGAGAGACTCTTTATTCCTTGGATGATAGGGTGAGCAAGATTGAGTCCACTCTTGGATCTTCTTCAGAATCTTTGAAGACTGATCTCATGCACATATTTTAGGAACTCAAAGAGATTGGAGGAGATTCTGAGACTTATTCTAGATGCAATGCAGAGCTTCAAGAGAAAATTGTTACTGCATGTGCATTCGTTGATAGAAGACTGAAGGAATTTGTGAGAACTCAAAGTGAAGGAATGGGAAAAATTGTGGAAGATTTGCAAAGACTTCTTAGAAATCATTAAATACTGTATTTTGATTTTGTTGTAATGAAGTTTTCTTTCTTTTCTTTTGATGTTATTAAAAATTGATGCTTAATTTAATATGTTTTGATGTTTTGATGTAATTGAAGTAACTTTTTGTTCAATGATGTAATGAAAGCAACATTTTGATATAGTTGAAAGTATTTATGATGTAATGAAATCATATTTGCAATCCTGGAACTTTGATATAGAATGACTTGAATTGAGTTTTGATTCACTTATGTTTAATGCATTGATCTATACTACTTGTAACTTCTTAACATTTTTGTTGATTACAAAAAAGAGGAAGAAGTAAATGATATTTGTATATGCATAAAAGTTACAATTAAATATACAAAGGAGAAAGAAGATAATTATATATATACATTGAATGAATTTCATTAAGAAATTGGTATCAAGAAGTTTCAATGAAATAAGTTTAATTGGTATCAAACATTAAATGAAATGAGATTAATTTGATATGTATGGAGTTTAAATGATAAGGAAAGAAGATGTTAAGTATCATAGGGGGAGCTATCTCATTCAAGGGGAGCTTAACTATGAGAACTTATCTTCCTTGAAAATTTCATTAATTAATCATGCATATACTCAATGTTTTTGTCATCATCCAAAAAGGGGAGATTGTTGACCCATTTATTGATTTTGATGATTAACAAAAGACATGAGTATATTCATTATGTTTCTGATAAATTTAAGAAGTGTTTTAGGCATTGAAAATGTTTAATCAGTCAAAAGGTATAAGGAAATAAGTTTTGAATCGAATTTTAATGGAAATTATTTAAGTTCAGAACTTAGAGTCGACACCTCAACTGTCCGAAGCCGACCCCAGGGCGTATCAGAACTTTTCTAGAATTTCGGCACGATCCGGAGTCGACACCTAGAGTTTCGGAGCCGACTCCAACCTGAGATACAGAGAAGTGGTTTTTGCGTCAGTTTTCGAAGCCGATACCTAGAGTTCGGGAGCCGACACCTGAAAGTTGTAGAGCCAACACCTAAGTTTCTAGAGCCGACTCTAACCTGAGTATAGAGAGCATGTTTTTTGGATATGGTTAGAGTCGACACCTTTGAAATCTGGAGCCGACTCCCAAAAGCGCCGAGCAGACACATTACCTTTTCAGAGCCAACTCCTCAACAACATTTTATTTGCTATTTTTGGACACCCCGAGTTGGAGCTGACACCTGCAAAATTAGAGCCGATTCCAACATGTTAGGAACAGATTTTCAAATGTCAGAACGGACTCCAACGGTAATATTTTTTTTACCTAATCTCTAACGGCTATTTTTCTGTGTGTGCATAAGAAATCCAACTACTCTGTAATGGCTATTTTTCTCACCTAATCTTGGATTAAGAGATCTATAAAAAGGGGGAACCATCCGTTTAAAAAAAGAGAGGAGAAAAATCGAGAAAAATACTTAGTGAAAAAGAGAGAGAAATCAAGAGGAAAGACTTAGAGCTCAAATCCATCAATCCTAGAGAGTTTAGAATCAAGGATTTCCCAAGCAAAAAAGAAAGAAAGCAAAAGCCTTGTTTCTCTCCAACTTCTCCACCGCGATTTTTGTGAAGAATCTGAGCTGAGGCCTAATTCAATCTTTCAAAGGAGAAGAAGAAAAGAAGAAAAGTACACATCCAAATTGCTTCAAATAGGCTTTTCTTACTTTTGTTTATTTAATTGCATATTTGCTTATTTGAGGAGCTGTTTTGTATTCAAAACTCTATTTTTATTGTTGTTTGCTAATTCAATCAGGGGATTGAATTAGTGGAGGTAGTGTACCTCAGACAAGCTAAGGATAGCTTATGGTTCGGTTTTGTGCTGGTGAGCCCAAAAAAACCAGCTGGGTTCATTGTGACCCCGGAAAAACAACAAGTTTGGGTTGTGAGCTTGTAAAACAACTCAACTGTAATCAAGTGGATTATAGTGTGGACCCAAGTGCTGCTTGGGAGTGGAATAGGTGTTGCATACACCGAACTACTATAAAATCTTTATGTTTTTCGTGCTTTGTCTCTCTCTCTACCTCATTTATTTGTGCCTAGCATTTATCTATATTGCACTCAAGCACTTTCATATCAAAATACTTAGTTTTAAAGTGTTAAAATGTTTAAGAACCCAATTCACCCCCTCTTGGATTGCCATCTGGGCCAACAATATTGACCACATGACATTTGAACTCCATTATATGCATATAGATTAACCAATTTAGCATGATTATTAGGTAGTGATCTTAATCAACATAACATTTCCAAATCAAAATCTGAATTAATCAAATTAGCCAGGCCAGTGAAAGAGAAGTGGGGGTCCCTCTGTTGCTTTCCTTAGGCCAGTCAATGGAACCAATTAAATAACCATAATCTCTTTACTTTTTCAGACATCAATTGACCAATCAAATCTTGGAAGGATTTGCACTGTGATTTTTCAAACTACCACCAAATATAATTTTATTCAAGCATAAAATAAATCTAATATGCAAAACAGGAGACATCATATCAATTATCTATTTAAGATAATGATTTTAAAATTTATTAAATAGATAATAGCATGCATTTAAAATTTAACCAAATGGATAAGATGCTATTTCATCCTCTTTTTTTTAATTACACTGTTAGAAATCTATTAACAATCTACACAATATTGTATAGAAGTAATAGATAGGATCTTTGTATTACCTCCAGCCATTGCTTATGATCTACCTCTCGAAGATCTGAATCAACTACAGATATACCGCTTCAAGAACCTTGATTGAGTGCTTTCAATCAATGAGCTATCGCACACGATGGTGTGTGCCCTCAGGATATGCTCTTGATCAAGGACCCAATACCTCTACTTTCTTCTGGTTTTCTCTCGATGATATTGTGTTATCGAAAACCTTAGAAGGGATCTCTATTTAAAAGATTTCTCAAATCCCTTCCACCGCCTACTCCCATCAAAGTAGGCGTTTAACACCATTTAAAGAGATCATCAAAGTAGGTGTTTAACACCATTTAAAGAGATATCGTTATCACTCATTAACTAGTGGATGGCGTTGAAAATTATCCGCAAATGATAATGCTATATCGCAATAAAATAGGACCATCTACCAACACGGGATACTACATTCTCCTACTTGGTCCGTATATTTTATCTTAATCCATAATTCTCAACACTGAACAAGAAATCAAATACATGAATCATAGTGATAGTTCCTCTATAATTGAGTATTATCTTCTATGTATTACAATGCATTCAATTTCTTTACCACTATTTCAAATGTGATAACATAACATAATGAATAAACCATATGTTCATTCAGAGTCCAAAAGAAAATTTTGTCATTTTTTGAAAGTCAAATAATGTATACACCTGAATAAGAAATAAACAAATAACTGAAATAAGAGTTTCTTTGTACAAATTGTTATCCATACAATTATATCATAGAACCAACACCCATTCGTACCACATGATCCTTGAAATTCTTAATTGGCATGCCTTTAGTCAAAGGATCAGCTATCATCAACTCAGTGCTAACGTGTTCTATGACCACTTTGTTTTCTTTAACACGTTCTCTTATGGCTAAATACTTAATGTCGATATGTTTACTTTGACTACCACTCTTGTAGTTTTTAGCCAAAAATACAGCAGTTGAATTGTCATAGTACAGTTTAATTGGCCTAGCTATATAGTCAATAATTTAAGCCCTGAGATGAAACTCCTCGACCATACACCTTGCGATGTAGCCTCAAAACAAGCAACGAACTCCGCTTCCATAGTAGAGGTAGCAGTCAAGGTCTACTTTGCACTCCTCCATGATATGGCTCGACCAACTAACATAAATATAAATCCTGATGTTGATTTCTGAGAATCAACGCAACCAGTAAAGTCCGAATCTGAGTAACCCTCTATCTCCAAATGATCAGTTCATCTATACATGAGCATGTATGTTGACCCAATTGATGATTTTGATGATTAACAAAACTACTTGAGTATAACTATTGGAGGCTCTAATGATTTTGATTTAGTGTTTCAGATTATTAGACTGTTGAATGATCAAAATCAGGAGTTACATAGTATTCTGGATTGAATCTAATGTCTAGGTAAGAATTGCAGACATTAGAGTCGACTCTGAGAATCACAGAGCCGACTCCGAAACTGGCATGGACGTTAGAGTCGACTCCGAGACTGTTAGAGTCGACTCTCACAGACGAAGCAGAAAGTCGATTTTTCTGGCCCCGACCTAGAGTCGACTCCGGGTAAGTTAGAGTCGACTCCGGAAAAGTTTCTTGTCGACCCCAGAAAAGTCAGAGATGACTCCAGAAATATCGTTTTGAGATGCCTCGAGCTAGAGCCGACTCCAGAAAAGCTAGAGTCAACTCCAACCCACCTGGAACGAAAAATCAAGTTGCCAGATCAGCTCTAACGGTAATATTTCTATTTTACCTTATTTCTAACGGATATATTTTGATACAAGGTACACTCCAACGGCTAGTTTCATCCCAAAAATGGATTGAAGAAAATCTATAAAAAGAGGGAAGAACACCCGTTTGAAAAGGAGAGGAGAAATAGAACGGAAAAGAGAAATAGTTCAAATCAAAAATCCGAAAAACTCTGAGCCTGAAATCCAAGAGAAAATCCTTCAAACTCAAATCCTTCCACTCCAAAAAGCTCAAAGAGGAATCCAAGGCATCTCAAATCAAAAATCAGTGGATTTCCCAAATTGAATAAAAAGCTCCGTTTCTTCCATTTCCAATCTTCTCAACTGCAACAACTGTGAGGGATTAAAGCTGAGGCTTGATTCATCATTCCAAAGGAAGAAGAGGAAAAGAAGAAAAGAAGAAAAGCTCAAAAGCCAACCAATCCACAAATCAGGCTTTTCTAAACCTTGTTATTCTTAATTTGTATATTTGCTCATTGAGGAGCTTTGTATTTCAAAAACAATACTTATTTTGTTTGTGCCTAGTTCAATCTGGGGGATTGAACTAGAGGAGGTAGTTTTACCTCGGTTCAAGCTTTGTTAAACTTGGGTTAGGGTTTTTGTGCTGGTAAGCCCGTGTAAAACCGGCTGGGTTCGTTGTGATCCCGAAAAAACAACAAGTTTGAGTTGTGAGCTTGTAAAACAACTCGGCTGTAATCTAGGGAGATTATAGTGTGGACCCAAGTGAATCTTGGGAGTGAACGTAGGTGTTGGTTGCACCGAACCACTATAAAAATATCTTGTGTTTGTCGTGCTCACTTGTCTCTCACTCTATCTCTCTTATATTTTAGTTTGTGCATTGCTTATAAGTTAATTTCTCTCACTTGCACATCTTGAGTTTACAACATTTCAAAAAGTCTTAAAATTTTTAAGAACCCAATTCACCCCCCCCCCCTCTTGGGTTGCCATCTGGGCCAACAATTGGTATCAGAGCAAGTGCTCATTTAGAATTTGATCTCACGATCAAGGGCTAAAGATCCTTATGGCAACACAAAGTGGTTCATGTTTTGCTGAAGGTCATTCTACGAATAGACCTCCTTTATTTAATGGAACCAACTATTCATATTGGAAAGCTAGAATGAGAATATTCATTCAAGCTTCTGACTATAAATTGTGGGGAGTAATAATGAATGGACCTAGTACACCCACACACGTAGTTGATGCACTATTGTTCCTAAGCCCGAAAGGGATTGGAATGATAATGATAAGAGAATGGCACAATTAAATGCTAAAGTCATTAACATTTTGTATTGTTCCTTAGATTCTAATGAATTCAACCGAATCTCAACATGTAATTCCGCAAAAGAAATTTGGGATAGATTGGAAATAACACATGAAGGAACAAGTCAAGTAAAAGAATCAAAGATAAATATTTTGGTTCATAAATATGAATTATTTACCATGGAACAAAATGAAACCATCACATGCATGTTCACTAGATTCACTGATATTGTGAATGGTTTGAAAAGTCTTGGAAAAGTATATACTAACTCTGAGCTTGTTCGCAAAATTCTTAGGTCACTTCCAAGGACTTGGGAAGCCAAGGTGACAGCCATACAAGAAGCCAAAGATCTGAACATCCTACTATTGGAAGAGCTTCTTGGTTCGCTAATGACTCATGAGCTTCAAGTTAAACAACATGTCAATGAGGATGAGTCAAGAAAGAAGAAGACCATCGCCCTCAAAGCTGTGGAAAAGGAAGTAAGCAGCAGCGATGATGAAGAGGATGATGATGATGAGACAGCCCTCCTTGCAAGGAAATTCAAGAAGTTTATGCAAAGAAGGAGGCCCTTCCACAAGAAGAGATTTGGATCAAAAATGGAAGGAGAAAAAGAAAAGGATAAGAAAAAGGAAAAGGACAAGGACAAAGAGAAAGAGCCCTTAGTATGTTATGAATGTAAAAAGCCAGGGCATTTTAGATATGACTGTCCTTTACTTAAGAAGGCCTATAAGAAAAAGAAAAAGGCCTACATGGCAACTTGGACTGACAGTGAAGAGTCTTCTTCCGAAGAAGAAGAACAAAAAGAAGTTGCAAATGTTTACTTCATGGCGGATGACAATGAAGAGGTAAGTGTCGAAACCCCCGATGATGAATTTACTTTTGATGAAATGTTTGAAGCATTTAATGAATTGATGATTGATTTCAAGGCTTTGAAAAAGAAACACAAATCTTTGAAAACTGAAAACTTAAATTTAATTAAAGAGAAAAATGAATTAAATCTTGTAGTTAAAGATTTAAAAGAAACAATTCTTAATGAAAAGAATGATTCTGCTCATAAGATTGATTTGATTAAATCTGAGAATGAAAATCTAATTAAAGAGAGAATCAATCTCTAATGAAAATAATTTTCTAAAGAAAGATGTTAAAAAGTATAAAGACATTGTTGAGAAATTTACTCTAAGCTCAACTAAACTAAATATGATTTTAGATAGTCAAAAAGCAGTTTTTGACAAAGCAGGTTTAGGGTATAACACATTTAGAAAACAAAAATCATTGAAAATATTTTTGTAAAAGCCAACCAAAGTAACATTACTTGTTTTAAATGTAATCAAAAGGGACATAAATCTTTTGAGTGCAAAACAATAAGTAATAAAAAATTAAACACTAAAGGAAAGAAAATTTGGGTTTCGAAAGGAACAATTTTTATTGCTACTAACCATGAAGGACCCAAGAAAGCTTGGGTACCTAAACATAAAGTTTAAATTATGTTGCAGGAATGTCTTGTAGCCAAAAGATCAAAAAGAAAGTGGTACCTTGATAGTGGCTGCTCAAGACATATGACGGGTGACAAAGATGAATTCATCATCCTGAAGAAAAGAAAGGTGGAGTTGTTACGTTTGGCGATAACGGTAAAGGTCAAATTATGGGCCTTGGTAAAGTTCGTATAACTCCATCTACATTTATTGATAATGTACTTTATGTTGATGGTTTGAAGCATAATCTAATTAGTATAAGCCAATTATGTGATAAAAACTTTAATGTTTCATTTAAATCTTCAATATGCACTGTAACTAATTCTATTGATAATAGCATTGTATTTACTGGTTATAGACATGGCAATGTTTACTTGGTTGATCTAGAAAAATTATCTTTGAGTGATCATTGCTTGATTGCTGACAATGCTAATATAAAGAAATTAGTTGGTTGTGGCATCGTAGATTAGGTCATGCAAGCACACACCTTATTTCAAAATTAATTAAAATGGATTTAGTTAAAGGCTTACCTAAACTAGATTTTGAAAACAACAAAATATGTGATGCATGTCAATTTGGAAAACAAACAAGAAGTTCTTTCAAATCTAAAAATGTTGTTTCAACTTCTAGGCCATTAGAGCTACTTCACATGGACCTTTTTGGACCAACTAGAACCACAAGTCTAGGAGGAAAGAAATATGGTCTAGTGATTGTAGATGATTATTCTAGATATACTTGGGTATGTTTTTAGCTCACAAAGATGAGACTTTCTCGATATTCCTGAAATTCTTCAAGAAAGTCACAAATGAGAAAAACACTACCATAGTATCTCTAAGAAGTGATCATGGAACTGAATTTGAAAATCACTTATTTGAAAGTTTTTGCAATGAAAATGGTATTAATCATAATTTTTCTGCACCTAGGACTCCACAGCAAAATGGTGTAGTTGAAAGGAAAAATAGGACTCTAGAAGACATGGCCCGTACCATGCTATGCGAAAGTAACCTACCAAAGTACTTTTGGGCGGAAGCTATTAACACAGCATGTTACATCCTAAATAGAGCCTTAATAAGACCAATCTTAAAGAAAACACCTTATGAATTATGGAATGAAAGAAAACCCAATATAAAATACTTTCATGCATTTGGATGTAAATGTTTTATTCATAATAATGGTAAAAACAACTTAGGTAAATTTGATGCTAAATCAGATGAAGGAATATTCTTAGGTTATTCAACAACTAGTAAAGCATATAGAGTATTTAACAAGAAAACTTAGTTGTTGAAGAATCATTCATGTAATTTTTGATGAATCTTTAACATCAAGTTCCAAAAAGATTGATGATGAGGAAGATAC
The DNA here is from genome assembly GCA_900491605.1 of Calamus simplicifolius. Classification (NCBI taxonomy): domain Eukaryota; kingdom Viridiplantae; phylum Streptophyta; class Magnoliopsida; order Arecales; family Arecaceae; genus Calamus; species Calamus simplicifolius. The sequence goes on along the minus strand of UESW01001667.1, from coordinate 62,245 downwards.
AAACATTCTCGAAAAAATCTTGAAAAACTTAATATTGATGTATCTTCAGATCATGAACAAGAAGTTAAAGATAATGATTCGCCTAATGCTGATGATATTAATACTAATCATAATGATATAGATCTACCAAGAGATTGGAGATACGCTTATAGTCATCCCAAGGAATTGATTATAGGTGATCCATCTCAAGGAATAAGAACTAGATCATCTATGAGAAATATTAGTAATCATCTTGCATTTGTCTCTCAAATTGAACCTAAAACTATTGAAGAAGCTGAAAAAGATAATAATTGGATGCTAGCTATGCAAGAAGAATTAAACCAATTCACTAGAAATAATGTATGGACATTAGTGGAAAGACCTAAAAATCATTCTGTAATAGGATCAAAATGGGTTTTTAGAAATAAACTAGATGAAAATGGCATAGTAATTAGAAACAAAGCTAGATTAGTTGCAAAAGGATATAATCAAGAAGAAGGTATTGATTTTGATGAAACTTTTGCACCTGTAGCTAGATTAGAAGCCATTAGGCTATTACTAGCATTTGCATGTCACATGAACATTAATTTATTTCAAATGGATGTCAAAAGTGCATTTTTAAATGGATTAATAAATGAAGAAGTTTATGTAGAACAACCACCAGGTTTTGAAGATCACGAATTTTCAAATCACGTTTTTAAATTGCACAAGGCATTATATGGTTTGAAACAAGCACCTAGAGCTTGGTATGATAGACTAAGTAAATTTTTGATTGAAAATGAATTTACAAGAGGAAATGTTGATAAAACATTGTTTTTGAAAAGAAAAAATAAAGATTTACTTGTAGTTCAAATTTATGTTGATGACATTGTATTTGGTGCTACTAACGATCTTCTATGTCAAGAGTTTGCTAAGTTAATGCAGGGAGAATTTGAAATGAGCATGATGGGAGAACTCAATTTCTTCCTTGGACTCCAAATCAAACAAAGCAAAGAGGGTATCTTTATCAACCAAACAAAGTACACAAGAGAAATTCTAAAGAAGTTTGGTATGGAATCAATTAAACCCCTCGGAACACCAATGAGTCCTTCATGCAAGCTGGACAAAGATGAAGAAGGTAAGAAGGTTGATCAAAATATTATCGAGGTATAATCGGATCCCTACTTTATTTAACTGCAAGTAGACCAGACATTATGTTTGCTGTTTGCTTATGTGCTAGATTTCAGTCAGAACCTAAAGAATCACATTTAATTGCTGTTAAAAGAATACTAAGATACTTAAGTGGAACAAAAAATGTAGGTTTATGGTATTCTAGAGACTCCACATTAAATCTGATTGCATATTCTGATTCTGATTATGCTGGATGCAAGTTAGATAGAAAAAGCACAAGTGGTGCATGCCAATTTTTAGGAAGTAACTTAATCTCATGGTTTAGCAAAAAGCAAAATTCGGTTGCATTATCTACTGCGGAAGCAGAATATGTTGCAGCTGGAAGTTGCTGTGCTCAAATCCTATGGATTAAGAGACAACTTGAAGACTATGGTATCACACTTGATAAGACACCTATAAGATGTGATAATACAAGTGCAATAAATCTAACTAAAAATCCAATTCAACATTCAAGAACAAAGCATATTGAAATAAGATATCACTTTATAAGAGAACATGTAGCCAATAATGAAATTTGTCTTGATTATGTGAATACTGAAGAACAACTAGCAGATATATTAACAAAACCCTTAAGTGAAGAGAGATTTTGTTATCTTAGAGGAGAATTAGGAGTTTGTGATCCTTTGGAATAGTTTTCTGAAACTCTTAAGGACATCTATCTAGATTTCATCATTTTCTTGAAAAATCTTGATATTTCAATAAGGAAATCTATCTAGATCTTGATTCATTGTTTCCCCAATTGCTAAGAACATTAATCTATAATTTGATGATTAATTTGAATAGTTTCAAATCCTTGAAACTTAATTTTTTATCTCTGAAACTGTTAGAGTCGACTCTGACAGTTTGTGGAGTCGACACCTGAGTTTTTGATGTTCTGTCTAAGCGATTAGAGCCGACTCTGGCTTTTGTGGAGCCGACTCTAATACGAGCGCTGACAGATTTTCTGGTTCGGAGCCGACACCCAGTTTTCGGGAGTCGACTCTAAGTCGAGCTAGGTCAAAAATAAAAAGGCGGAGTCGACCCCCAATCATTCCATTCGTCTCCAAAACCTAACCAAAAAGCTCCAAAGCCTTTCCAACTTCCCCAATCTACTCAAAACCCTTGATTAATCTTCCAATCTTCTCAATGGCACCTAAGAGGCGCGGATTCGTCGGTGGAGCATCCGTTCCAACGAAGAGACGCACTGTTCGGAGGCAACCCTCGCCTTCTTCCTCTTCGGCCACTCAAGAGGATTCCCCTCCTTCACCATCTTCACCCAAGGTTGATCATTTAGCCGGTAAGACCATTACCACTGGGAGAAAGTGAATTTTGATTTCTTTGAATCGGAAGGTTTCTCTATTGGAAGAAATTTGAAGGAAATGGGATGGGAAAAAATCTGTTCACTTGATATACCCACATATCCAGCCTTAGTAAGAGAGTTTTACAACGGTTTAAGCAGAGGAGAAGGTGGATTAATAAGTATAGTAAGAGGAACAAGAGTGACAATAACCTCTGAGATTCTTGGAAACTTATTGGAAATGCCCACAATCGGATTAATGGAATATCAACATGAGGATAGAAGTGGAGCATTGACAAGAATGCTAGGGAGAGATGTGACTGAGTTTGAAGAAATCTTTGCAAATCAATTGAATCTAGAACTCAGATTACTACATAATATCTGTGGAAGAATCTTGTTTCCAAAAATTGGTAGNCATTTACATAAACTCATTACATCTTTTAATGAACTCAAGAGTTTAGTAACACAAGCAAGCAGAAGGTGGATTAATAAGTATAGTAAGAGGAACAACACAATAACCTCTGAGATTCTTGGAAACTTATTGGAAATGCCCACAATCGGATTAATGGAATATCAACATGAGGATAGAAGTGGAGCATTGACAAGAATGCTAGGGAGAGATGTGACTGAGTTTGAAGAAATCTTTGCAAATCAATTGAATCTAGAACTCAGATTACTACATAATATCTGTGGAAGAATCTTGTTTCCAAAAATTGGTAGATTCGAGTATGTCTCGGAGCGAGACGTTCTGTTAATGGATTGCATAATTACTGGAAGGCCAGTCAATTTAGCTGGCATGATGATTGGATACATGGCAGAGGCAGCTACAAAGAAGAGATCAACACTGCCATACGGTATGATTCTGACACTAATCTTTAGAAGCCAAGGTGTGCTCATTATGGAGAATGAACCTTTAAGAAAACTGAGACACACTGATTACTATAGCATATCTACTATTCATCGGATGGGCTTCAAGAAATTGAATGGTGTTTGGATGAAGGGAGGAAGAGAGGAAAGAGCAGAAAGAGATAGAGCAGAAGAAACCAGAGTAGAAGACATCCCGGGACCATCCACTGAGGGACCATCTGTCCCTGATCCATCTATTGCGGGACCTTCTTCAGCTGGACCTTCAGAGGCCGGACCTAGTTCTATTCCCTCACCTCCACATCAGCCTATAACAAATTCTGGGAGATTCTCTGATGAACAAATTGATCAGTTAAGAGGTTTGCTTGCTGAGTATGATAGCCAGAGATCTCAAGAAATTTCTCAATTAAAAGAAGACTTTAATCAGTTGAAGGAAGAACTTAATTCGAGACTGGACATGATCTCCTTTACCTTAAGCAATTCAGTTGAATCCTTTGGGGCTGATCTTCACAAAATCTTCGAAAGGATGGAAGGTATTGCTGATGGGTCAGGATCTTATGTTCATGCAACGGGTCAATTGAAGAAGGACATTGACCTTGCAGTCTCTCAAATCGAAGCTTGCCTTGAAAACTTTAAGAAATCACAAAAGGATGATGTAATGGAAATCATAGGTCATTGAAGAAAATTGTATTCAAACACATCTGACCTTGATTTTGATTTTGATAGTTTGTACTTAGGAAGTTTTTGAATATCTAATGTATTTCATTTTGAAATGTATATGAATCAACTAATGTAATGGTTCTTGCTTATGAAATGCAATTTCACATTTTCAAATATTGATTGCTTGGATCCCTATGCTTTATTGAGTCTACAAATTTTTTTAATAGCTTTCTTTATCTAATACTCTCCTTATTGCTGATAACAAAAAAGGGGGAGAGATGGTTGAGATGGTTGAATATGCAAAGAAAGAAAGACTTGAAAATTTCAATGAAAGATGGTTGTATGCAAAGAAAGATTGAATATGAATATTGAATATGAATAAGCGAAGACTTGAAAATTTTAATGAAGGGAGAGATGGTTGTATATGCATAAAGAAAGAAAGAAAGGGGAGAAATAATTGTTTATGCAAAATGACTTGAAATGTTAATCAGTTAAATTTGATGCTTATATATAGGGGGAGCTATTCAATGCAGGGGGAGCTTAACAAAAAGCTCAATTGCAATTTTATGCACATTAAGATTAAATATTCATAATTGATGGATTATATTGAACTCATGCACAATTTTAAAAGCTTACTTTGAATATTGGCATCAAATCCTTCATTTAAAATGTTTAAGTTTCAAAATGACGATAATCTTTAGTTTGAATGAATTTTTGAATGCATATACTCAAAGTTTTTGTTATCATCAAAAAGGGGGAGATTGTTGACCCAATTGATGATTTTGATGATTAACAAAACTACTTGAGTATAACTATTGGAGGCTCTAATGATTTTGATTTAGTGTTTCAGATTATAAGACTATTGAATGATCAAAATCAGGAGTTACATAGTGTTCTGGATCGAATCTAATGTCTAGGTAAGAATTGCAGACATTAGAGTCGACTCCGAGAATCACAGAGCCGACTCCGGAACTGGCACGGACGTTAGAGTCGACTCCGAGACTGTTAGAGTCGACTCTCACAGAAGAAGCAGAAAGTCGATTTTTCTGGCCCCGACCTAGAGTCGACTCCGGGTAAGTTAGAGTCGACTCCGGAAAAGTTTCTTGTCGACCCCAGAAAAGTCAGAGACGACTCCAGAAATATCGTTTTGAGATGCCTCGAGCTAGAGCCGACTCCAGAAAAGTTAGAGTCGACTCCAACCCACCTGGAACGAAAAATCAAGTTGCCAGATCAGCTCTAACGGTAATATTTCTATTTTACCTTATTTCTAACGGATATATTTTGATACAAGGTACACTCCAACGGATAGTTTTCTTCCAAAAATGGTGTGAAAGAAATCTATAAAAAGGGAAGACTATTGTTCAAAAAAAAAACGGAAAAATAGAAGGAAAAAGAGAGAAAATCTGAGATAGACAAATCCCATTTCAAAAATCCGAGAGCTTGAATCTTAAGAGGAAAACCTTCTAGCTCAAATCCACTCCACTCCAAAAGCTCAAGAGGAATCCAAAGCATTCAAATCAAAGTCTTGGTGGATTTCCCAACTTGGAGAAAGGAGATTCGTTTCTTGCTTTTCAACTCTTCTCAACTGCTTCAACTGTGAAGAATCGGAGCTGAGGCTTGATTCAATCCAGCAAGGAGAAGAAGAAAAGAAGAAAAGAAGAAAAGCTCAAAAGCCAACCAATCTACAAATCAGGCTTTTCTAAACCTTGTTATTCTTATTTGTATATTTGCTCATTGAGGAGCTTTGTATTTCAAAAACAATACTTATTTTGTTTGTGCCTAGTTCAATCTGGGGGATTGAACTAGAGGAGGTAGTTTTACCTCGGTTCAAGCTTGGTTAAGCTTGGGTTAGGGTTTTTGTGCTGGTGAGCCCTTGAAAACCAGCTGGGTTCGTTGTGCGCCCGGGAAAACAACAAGTTCGAGTTGTGAGCTTGTAAAACAACTCTGCTGTAATCTAGGGTGATTATAGTGTGGACCCAAGTGAATCTTGGGAGTGGACGTAGGTGTTGGATACACCGAACCACTATAAAATCTTTTGTGTTTGCCGTGTTCTATTGTCTCTTTCTCTATCTCTATTTATTCACTGCACTTTATAGTTACCTTGCATTTGCCTTCATTAATCTCAAGCAAACTATTTTAAAAAGGCTAATTTTTTAAAGAACCCAATTCACCCCCCCTCTTGGGTTGTCATCTGGGCCAACAATGCTAATCAAGGATACTATTTTTGACTTTACCAATTATTCATTGATGTTGCATGACCTATAAAATTCAATCCTTAGCCTAATGTGCTTGTCCTTCACACTTGCCCCTCTCTCTCTATCTTCTACCTTGCTTTCTATCTTTTCTCTCATGCTCTTTCATTCTCCTTTCTCTCTCTCTTTCTCTTTCTCTTCAATAAAAGTAAAGAAACAGGCTAAAGACCATTACTTAATATAGTGGGCCTAGTGAGCCACAACCCATCTTTATTTTTGTTATTTATGGATCATGAGACCAAGCTACTTTTTGTTCTCTTTCTTATTTTCTCTCTTAATAGACCTGATCAGTCGATCCAACAAAGAGTCCTTTTTCTTTTATTCTCTTTGGTGTGCCATTGTAGGCTTTGGATCAAGTTAGCAACTATGTTGTATTGGCATCCATCTCACTTCGCTGAGCATCACAAGATCTATCTTTACCTATATTTATCATATAAATTGCTTCAATTATTGAATTTAAATGCATAGAAGCACAATCATTTGTAGGGATGCAACTTGGGCCGAGTTCAATCCGAATCCGGCCCGTCGAACCCAATTTATAGCATTCTTAAACTCATGTTTGCCCAATCCAAACCCGAAAGACCCGGGTTTAACCTGGCCTGATTTACAATTAATCCGAATTTGGGTTGACCGTAACCCGAACCTGAGATAATACGAACCTGAGGGTTACCCAAAGGGAGGTAGCTTATCGGTACCAGATTTTTGGAAGCATTGAGGGCTCCAGTCAGATCGAACGAGATGGCCAACTTGAGGGTGAGGAGGGTAAGGTCGTCGATCGCAGACGAGGAAAAGAAAGATAAACATAAAGGCGGGACATCCGCACATTTCGTTTCACTTTCCATCTTCTTCTCTTCTTTGTTTACGGTACCTCCTCCTCTTCTTTATTTCAGGAAAGACTTTTTTGTATACATTGTTAAAGCCCTGAGTCCACCTTATGCGTTCAGCAAGAAATTTTGTTTTCCCATTTCTGGGATCCATAATTCAGTGTTTATTTACTTTGAAAAAAGTATTTTACTTTTTTTTTTTCATCAACCCGAATTCCAACTCGATTTTTAAAAATTGGGTTAGGGTTGAGGTTTTACAAATAGGGTTAGGGTTAGGGTTGACATTTTACAAATAGGGTTAGGGTTAGGGTTGAGGGAAACCAAGTTTCATGAGCCCGAATTACATCCTTAATCATTTGGTTTACTTTTATTTTTTCCATTTTTCCTTATGATTAGAGGTTGATGGTGCTCACTATCATGATTGACATGATCAAGACCTTCAAACATAGTGGAATACTGAAATTAAGGAATAAGTTGCGCATCTAAAGTTGTGAACAATTCTTCTTGATTGGTTACAGTATCTTGTCGGCTACTTAAATTAGTGAATACCTTTACCCTTATATGTTATCAGACATGCCATGTACTTCATTTAAAAACTTATTTTACTTGATTATTTTATACATTAGAAAAAAAATACTATAAAGATATAACATTTAAATTATGAAATTATTTATACATATTTTTATGAATATTTGATGAATTAAAAGCCCTGCATAAATAAAAATTTATTTTTATACTATAAAATAAGAAAGAAATATTTTACTTAAATATGATATATAGTATATAGTTTACTATCTCTAAACTACATACATATCAGAAATCATATATATGATTTAAGGTATTGACATATATATCAGCTAGTCAAACATTGAATAGTTCAAAAAAAGTAAATAATATGTGCTTTTTTTAATCACTTGATATATTAGCATCATTCTCTAAATCATATATATGGCTTTTTATATGTAAACAATTTAAGTGGAAATATATTTAACGAGCTCCCGACCTAAATCGTGATCTTTACCACATTGGCTAGGGCTCAATCATCAAATCATGCATCCTTCATGATATCTTAGAAAAAACAAGGAATTAATTGCATATTTATTGAAACCAAATATTTGTCTTTTAGAGAACCGATAAAAATAGGCTTAGACATTGTTGGTTGTTTCGAGCTCTCTGTGAGCTTCCAAACCAATCATGATGACCAAAGGAAGGATCAGAAGAGTGGAAGTCCACAACCCGAAGCCCATCTTCGCTCCCAGCCCTCTCATCGCGACCCCAGCGATGGCGCCGCTCGTGGAGTTCGAGCTTCCTTTCACTGCAACGATAGCAAATAATTATGCGTTCCAGCTCTCAACAGCCCAAGATAAAAGATGATTAATGGATGATGATTAGAGATGGATCTGCTCTAAACGTCTAGTTTGAAAGCAGATGAACAAGTTAAAAATTACGTCACTAATATTGATCTTAATTAACAATCCTTGTTTTCTTATAAATTCATTCAGCAACTTCTGAGCTAATCCATGGTGCCATTGTGCTCCTCACTTTTAGGATCTTCAAGCGTCCCATCCAACTGGTCCTACTTGATCTAATGAAATTATGTGATGATCAAAATTGAGATGTTTATGCTCTTTTATCTAAAGATAATGACAATGTTGTCATGTGTACATGATGCTATGTAATTATTGCAAGGAGAAACTGTACGTATTTTATCTGAACAAAAAGTAAGTAAATCTAAGTAAATCTGTTTTATTCTGAAATTATCTATATGCCCATGAGAATAAGAATGTAATAGCAACATTCTTTATATATATATATATATATATATATATATATATATAAGGTAAAAAATAATTGCTGATCAAGGAGGAAGGCAAAGTCCAAAAGCCGATCTACTATGTCAGCAGGCTGCTCCGCGATGCGGAGACGAGGCACAGCAGAATCAAAAAGATGGTGCTGGCCTTAATCACCTCAGTGCAAAAGCTGCAGCCGTACTTCCAAGCACATTCCGTGATGGTCCTGACTGACCAACCCATCAAGGCGGTGGTCCACCGTCTCGAGACATCGGGGAGAATGACCAAATGGGCTGTCGAGCTAAGTGAGCATGACATACATTTTCAGCCTCGTCCGGCCATCAAAGCCCAAGTACTGGCTGACTTCCTCCTCGAGTGTACCATCCGGAGGACGGCTCTACCCCAGACTCCCTTGAAGAGCCAAAATATGGAGCCCGGTGGCTCCTCCATATCGACGGGTCATCCAATGCCCATCACTCCGGTGCGGGTCTAGTTCTTACCAGTCCAGAGGGGATAACCTTCGAATATGGCATCCGATTCTCCTTTCCGGCCTCCAACAACGAGGCCGAGTATGAAGCCCTGTTAGCCGGCCTCTGAATCGCCCGCAACTTGAAGGTGGAGAAGCTCAGTGCCTTCACCGACTCTCAGCTGGTAGCCGGCCACGTTCGGGGAGAGTTTGAGGCCCGGGAACCGAACATGGTTCGATATCTTCAGGAGGTACAAAACCTGCTCCCGTATTTTACCGAGTTTGAAATTATTCAGATTCCCAGATCCGAGAACGCCCGCGCTGACCTACTCTCCCGATTGGCGACTGCGGAGACGATGGACGCCGAGCAAAAATTCCACCTGGAGACTTTGGAAAAGCCCAGCATTATGGAAGCCGACCGAGTAATGCAAGTTGAGGCCGAGCCATCCTGGTTCGACCCTATCCTCGAATATCTCAAAGAAGGATCGCTTCCGTCCGACCGAAGAGAGGCTAGAAATTTGAAGCTACAGGCCATTCATTACGTGTTGATCGACAACCAGCTTTACAAACGGTCTTTTTCCATGCCGCTGCTTAGATGCCTTCGCCCATCCGAAGCAGACTATGCTCTACGCGAGGTACATGAAGGGATTTGCGGCAACCATCTGGGAAGCCGGTCCCTATGCCACAAAGTGTACGACAAGGCTACTATTGGCCGACCATGCGAAAAGACACGGACGATCTAGTCCGAGCCTGCGACCCCTGCCAGAGGCATTCAAGCATCCAAAGGCTCCCTTCCGCCAAACTAGTTTCCGTATCCTCTGCTTGGCCCTTTGCCAAATGGGGGATGGACATCCTCGGCCATTCCCGCTTGCCACGGGGCAGCGAAAATTCCTATTTGTCGCCATCGACTACTTCACCAAATGCATCGAAGCGGAAGCAGCTGCACAAATTACTGAAGCATGGGCCAGAGATTTTGTCTAGAGGTCCATCATCTATCGATTTGGCCTCCCGCACACCATAATCACCGATAACGGCAAGCAGTTTGACAACTCCAAATTTTTCCAGTTCTGTGAGGAGCACGAAATTCGTCACCACCTTACTTCGATCGGGCACCCACAAGCCAACGGAGCGGCCGAAGTGACCAACAGAACCCTCCTCCAAGGAATCAAAGCTCACCTCTCCAGATCCCAAGGCAGGTGGGCGAATGAGCTACACCATGTCTTATGGGCCTACCGCACAACCCCAAGAATCCCGACAGGCGAAACCCCATTCCGAATGGCTTTCGGAACAGAGGCCGTTATCTCTGTGGAAGTCGGCCTCCATCATTGCGGGTGGAAAGTTACTTAGAGGAAGCTAGCAACGAACAACTCCGCACCAACCTCGACCTAATAGAGGAAATCAGAGAGAAGGCCCGGATCAGAACGACTGCCTATCAACAAAGGGTGGCTCATTACCACGCTTCCATAGTCAAAGGGAAGACCTTCCTACCCGGCGACCTTGTCCTTCGAAAGGCCTATATTTCTAAACCGCTGGAACAAGGAAAGCTGGCGCCAAACTGGGAGGGCCCGTACCAAGTAGCGGAGATCATCGGACCAGGAACATACAAGCTACAAGATCTGGATGGGAAATCCATTCCCCGGACGTGGAATTCGAACAATCTCCGAAAATATTATCAGTAGGGTACGTCCTCTCCAAATTTATTTTCATGCCTCATTATATCTTCCTATTGGCATGTTTTCCTCAATGCAAATCATTACACACTTCATCACCAAAAATTGCAAAAAGAAATAGATGCTGCTTACCAATCCTCGGCACGACCGAGTTCCTTATCTGGACAGGAATTCTCCAAACCTTGGCATGGCCAAGTAAAATATTCTCTGAACCTCGGCTAGGCCGAGCAATAAATTCTCTGAACCTTGGCAGGGCCAAGTAAAATATTCTCCGAACCTCGGCTGGGCCGACCAACAAATTCTCCGAACCTTGGCAGGGCCAAGTAAAATATTCTCCGAACCTCGGCTGGGCCGAGCAACAGATTCTCCGAACCTTGGCAGGGCCAAGTAAAATATTCTTCGAACCTCGGCTGGGCCGAGCAACAAATTCTCCGAACCTTGGCAGGGCCAAGTAAAATATTCTCCGAACATCGGCTGGGCCGGGCAACAAATTCTCCGAACCTTGGTAGGGCCAAGTAAAACGTTCTCCGAACCTCAGCAAGACTGAGTAAAAATTTCTTCAGGTTAAGGCGCTGGCTGAAAGCCGAAGTGCATAGGCCCCGATTAAGGCCGAGGACTTCCAAATAGCCCCCGAAATTTCCGCCGGTTTAAAATGAAGTACACTAAGCGAAAAACCATTGACACACAAAAAGGAGGGCCCATTAAGCCCCACGTAATCGGCCAAAAGCCCCGAGCAGCCAAGGAATGCCCCCTCTGCTACAAAAATCTTTGGGTAACGCCCCTGTAATCCATCGATCAAAGCATCTACTTCGACGTGTGAACCAGTGGAACCACGCCGACTCCCTAACTATTACGCAAATGACATGTTTAAAAGCAGAAGACTTTTGAGAAAGAAAGATTATCTGAATATAGCCTCTTTGTATTAATCCAAAGGAGGGGAGCACACGAAAAGAGAGGCAAAAAAAGCAGAAACACAAAACAAAAATAGCCGAGGCCCTAAGTTAGGGGTCGAAGTCGCTTCCGGGCGCCAGCAGACCCTCCAGGTGCTCGGTGAGATCAGCCATCTGCTGGCGAAGCGATTCGACCTCCTCCCTCTGTCGGTCTATCACCCGGCGCAGGGCCTCCGCCTCCTTGGTCGTGACATCCATATACTCCTCCACGACCCTCACAAGCTGCTGATTACTCGCGAGGGCCGACGCCAGGCCCAGTCCGTCGACGGTAACAGAGGTACGCCTCCCCTCCGAGTGAAGCAGGCCGTTGAGTGAGGTGCGCAGCTCACTAGATGATCGTCCTGGAAAGGCCATTGTTTCAGAACTTAAACCGAGGGATGGCTGAGACCGATACCCCTTGGTCATATTTATACTCGCTGGACAGGTATCTCAGTCGGTCGCGCCATAGCCGCCGACTCATAAGAGCTTGCCACGTGTCGTCATTTCAATGGCTGCAAAATCCGAGGTACCACACCCCATCCCGAGTAAGATCGGTAAGTGTGGACTGACTGATCGGAAATTCCCCCGAACAGACTACCTTCGATCTGCCACCCCCAGTAATAAATGCACACGACATTTCCCCAAGCTCCCTTTTCAGGAAGAACAGAGGAAAGAAGTCCGGCATCTGGCCAATGACCTGTCCCCTCGGGAAGAGTAGCGTCACCAAGCAAAAAGCGTGACAATACTGCTCGTACCGACCTGGCGCCCATCACCAAGCGCCGCATAGACATAGCACCATGGCCCACAATGACAACGGAATCGCTCCCTTGAGCCCGAATCTCCGAACCTTGGCAAGGCCAAGCCGAATATCTCCGAACCTCGGCTGGGCCGAGCTAAAAATTCTCCGAACCTCGGCTGGGCCGAGCTAAAAATTCTCCGAACCTCGGCTGGGCCGAGCTACAAGTTCTCCGAATCTCGGCTAGGCCGAGCTACAATTTCTTCGAACCTTGGCAGGGCCAAGTAAAAATTCTCCAACCTCGGCTGGGCCGAGCTACAAGTTCTCCGAATCTCGGTTGGGCTGAGCGATAATTTCCCCGAACCTTGGCAGGGCCAAGTGAAAAAATCTCCGAACCTTGGCAGGGCCAAGTAAAAATTCTCCGAACCTCGGCTGGGCCGAGCTACAAGTTCTCCGAATCTCGGTTGGGCCGAGCGATAATTTCTCCGAACCTTGGCAGGGCCAAGCCAAAATCTCCGAACCTCGGTTGGGCCGGGCAACAAGTTCCCTGAACCACTACGGGAAAAAGCACAGGTTCCCTGAACTTTGGCCAAACCGACCACGATAATTCGAGCTCCGATAAGAGCGAGGCACAAAAATCCCAAGCTTCGGACCGAAGTAGGGAGCACATTTCTCCGGACGGTCCCAAAACCATCGCTCGCGAACCTCGATTAGTTCGGACAGTGTGGGATCCTCATCTAAGGACAAGCGGGACGCCTTTGTACCCCACAAACAATAATGACAGCAAATATAGAGATTGAAAAATAAAACATAACTCTCTTATTGCCAGTCGAGATCGGTTACAAATGCCTTAGAGACATTACAAGAGCATTGAAATGCATAAAATAAAGATAAGTACAAAGCTCGGGCAACTGCTCCAAGGCAGACCTTGGCAATTGTGATGCTCCGACGTCCGGATCGACAAATCAGGCAAACCACGAAACGGTCAGCCCGCCTGGACGGTTGATAAAGCTGACCCCCACGGCCCCCACCAAATGAAGAGATTTAGAAGGTGGCACGGCCCGTGGATGCTGATTCTGAGGACTCGGACGAACCAGCCCGCTCCCCTAGGAGGGGGTGCTGGATCGCAGGCCGCCGCCCGACCGAGAGGCTCGGGGACCATCAGACCCTGGTTGCTCCCATATTCTCCGCCCCGTGGCAAGGATACCCCTCAGAGAAGGGATGGGAATCCAGGCCAGCGAAAGAGGGAGAGTCTGTGCGTGCTACGGGGGTGTTGATACACTTCCTACCGTAAGCCCCCCGTAACAGGCCACAAAGGTCACACGAGAAGAGTATATGTGCGCTCCCCATGTGATCTCTGCGCCCCCTATGTGCGCTCTCATATGATCTCCGGGACTCATCCCCTAAGGGTGAACCATTCTTCAATGGCCCCTTCGTCTCCCCAACTATCCGGTGGCAAGGACCTTATAAGAGGAAAGCTCAGTCCTCCTACTCGCAGCAGCAAAGAAACGAGCATGATAAAAGCTCTAATGGAAAAGAAATTTTGGGGATAACCAAACATGACCCCCTTTCTCCCCTTTTTATAGGCAGAAATGAGCTGGGAAAAGCTACCCGAGCTGAAAGTCCCGAGATTCAAACATCTGACCCATGCCACCACGTGGCCCCTCAGGATAGACGCTGCGCCCTACTGCGTGCCAAGCCCACCGCCTGGGTTGTGACGTATACGGAGATCTCCTCCTGATCCCGATCACGGTCATTAAATGCAAAGATCACCCACCAGCACTTCGAAAATTGGCAGGCTCAGAATATCGTCCTTCGAAAATAACGTCCTCCAATGGTAAGCGGCCGCGTACGCAGCACGATGAGATGACATGCATGGGAAAAGAGCATCTTTCGGAAAGCCGCAGAGCAGCTTTATGTTCCCCAGAGCGCCGTATCATCAGTTTTGGTGAAACAAAAACCGAATCACCTGCGAAATAGCAGGGTGTTGGCAGAATAGCAGAAAGCATGAAGACCTATTTTCCTCATCGGCCCCAGCCGACCTATTTTTGCGCATCGGCCCCAGCTGACCTATCTCTGCTCGTCGGCCCCAGCCGACCTATTTTTGTGCATCGGCCCCAGCCGACCTATCTATGTTCGTCGGCCCTAGCTGACCCATCTCGCCCGTCGGCCCCAGCCGACCTATTTCGCTTGTCGGCCCCAGCCGACCTATTTTGCCCGTCAACCCTAGCCGACCCATTTTTACCCGTCGGCCCTAGCCGACCCATGTTTACCCGTCGGCCCCAGCCGACCCATGTTTACCCGTCGGCCCCAGCCGACCTATTTTGCTCGTCGGCCCCAGCCGACCTATTTTGCTTGTCGGTCCCAGCCGACCTATCTTGTCCGTCGGTCCCGGCCGACCTATTTTTGCTTGTCGGCCCCGGCCAACCTATCTTGATTGTCGGACCAAGCCGACCTACTTTGCCGATCGGTCTTAACCATCCAGCTTTGTTTCTTAAGCCTTAATTAAGACATGAGCCGAACCGGATCGCCTGTCGGTTCGCCGGTCAAGGCTGTCGCCCTGCTTTGGGCCAAGCCAATGCATTCCTTCAATCCCGAAATAAAGATAACCTAAGAGTATCAGCGAGCCATAAGTCGCTCATGATTGAGGCGAGGCTAGACGACAACGAGGCCATGCAAGAAAAGCACTTAAGTGGAAATAGAAGATTCTTTTATTAAGAGACTCTTGAAAAATGGAATATAGGAGTGGCCCCTAAGGGTCAGGAACCACATCGGTTCTGGTCGAGCCCTCGGTTACATCCGCGGAAGTGTGACTAGGCTCGCCCCTCTCTAACACCTTCGCCCCTTCAACGGCAGTTTGAGACCGCCCCTCAGAAACTGCGGCTTCGCTGGGGCCGGGGACGGCGCCAGGATCGGCATCGAAAACGTCAACGTATTCGTCTTCTTCTTCTCCTTCGGACTCACCATCATCAGGAGTTTCGGCGTCCATAAAAGAGAGATCCCATTCTGGATGTTCGCTGGACATCTTCTCTTTGCATTCCTGCAGCCCAAGTCGGAAGGCGTCAACACCGATAGCATCATGCCTCCCCTTGAGTATGGCGAGCTGTATGTTGGCCTCAGCAGCCTGTTTCTCAGCCTCTGCGACTTGGGCCCGCAGAATGATATTTTGCTCCTCGAACTCGCCGGCCCGCGTCTCGAATTCTGAGCTCTTGTTGCGGCTAGACACAAGCTTGCCTTGAAGAGCCCAAACCTCCAACTCCAGCTTCGCCATCTGAAAAAGCCAAAGTAGGTCGGCATCACAAGAAACCAGTAGAAAAAGCTAAAATGGGGGGGGGGGGGGGGGGGGGTGAGATCATACCTCCTCCTCTCGTTTGGCCAACCTCTTGGCCGACTCCTCAGCCTCACTCCTAGCTCTTGTTCTGTCGGCCCCGATCAGCTCGACTCTCTCCTGCAGATTGTTGATCCTCGACTGTTTGGCTTCAGCATCCTCCCGGGCTTGGGATAGCTCGTTGTTCACCCGAGCTATCACCCCTTGTTGCCATTTAGCGCCCTCCCTCAAGTGGGCAATTTCGCTGTCGTGGCGCTTCAGTCGCTCCTCCACCTCGTCGAGCATCCTGGTCAAACTCTTCCTCTCGTCGGCGGCTTCCCTCCCACATCTATCGCTGGTTCCTCTTTCAGGGGGGACGCGGACAGACGAGCCAACGGAGCCTCATCCGAGCTATCCGATATCTCCAACACGAGAGGGCTGGGGGCCATAACCGTTCTCCCCGGATCCTCCTTCGCCCCTGGCGCTCCTGTCGTGACTGCTCCGACGCCCGGCGGGCTTCTTGCGGAGATGTGAGCCCTTTTTTCGGGCCGGCCACTGTCCGCGCCACTACTCTCCCCTGGGCGTTTTCCCCTCTTCCTCTTGGAGAGGTTCGACAACGCCGACCTTTTGGCTGTCAGAATGGAACACGCATACTTAGATCCAAACACATTCATCGAGAAAAACATACAGCAAGAAAGGGATAAAAGAAGGGATTCACCTTGCGGGTCCAGGGGGCTGAGCCCGGCTGCGAAGAGGGCTCCCTCCGATAGCAGGTCGTTGGCCGAAAACACCTGGCCATTGCGAAGGACATCCAAGTCCCTCTCCTCCTGCGTCGACAAAGCTGGATGCGTCTCCGCATCCCTCACAAAATTCTCTCATTTCCGAGGGAAGCCGGAACCGATATTCCCCTCTGCGATAACGAACCGACTCTTCCACCCCTTGATGGAGGATGGCTTATCCACAATGACGTTGAAAGATCTCCGGGGTCCAATGTAGGGCCACTCTGATTTCCTCCCAGGAATCAAATGGTAGCAGGCGCGAAAAAGGGGGAGAGTGGCAATGATTTGAATCTGGTGGCACATTGAGATGAATCCGATGATGCTCCGCCAACTGTTTGGGGCCACCATCGCTGGGCAGATGTTGTAGTGGGTCATTATCTCCTTCACCAAAGGATGGAGAGGAAAGCGAAAGCCTGCCTTCAAACTATCCTCATAGATGAAGACCCCGGACTCCAAATCCCGCGAGACCCTATCCTCGGGCTCCGGCACCCGCAGAACGACATCTGAGGGCATGCCGTACCATTGGTGGATCCTCCCCAAATCCTCAGCTGCAATCTCCGAAACCACATCGTCGGGGCTCATCGCCATCTCGATTGAGAAGAACACCAGGCGAAACAACGAGCGTAGAGAAGGATGAGAGGCCAAACTCTTCGAAAAACAAGATGAGAGGATGATGCGAACATGCATGTATATATATAGTGCGGGTGTCGCTTTGCTTCCCCGCTAAGGAAGCCGCCTTGAGGAGATAGGGCGTATCGCCCGAGGCATCCGGAATCGCCTCGACAAACGCCTGATCGATCGGGATTCACGACGTGGCGTAATCCCAACCATCACTCTCGGAGGAGCCTTAGCCCCGAAGGCAGTATGGCCCTGTCGCATTAATTAGGGCATCATTGCACGAGTTGCCTAAACCAAGACGTCCCATCCGGGACGCGCCATTTGAACTTGTACTCCCTATGCCCGAACCTACGCTTCGAACTAGGGAGTGGAGAACATGTGTTGGGGGGTAAAATCGACATTGCATTAATATCCGTGCGAGGCGGCTGAGGCCGACCTCCTCCTTCACCTTTCCGGGCTTCCGTAGCTCGGCTCCTTCCGGGCTTCCCTAGCTCGGCCCTTCCGGGCTTCCCTAGCTCGGCTCCCTCCGGGCTTCCATAGCTCGGCCCTTCCGGGCTTCCCTAGCTCGGCTCCCTCCGGGCTTCCGTAGCTCGGCTCCTCCCGGGCTTCCGTAGCTCGGCCCTTCCGGGCTTCCGTAGCTCGGCTCCTTCCGGGCTTCCCTAGCTCGGCCCTTCCGGGCTTCCGTAGCTCGGCTCCTTCCGGGCTTCCCTAGCTCGGCCCTTCCAGGCTTCCCTAGCTCGGCTCCCTCCGGGCTTCCCTAGCTCAGCCCTTCCGGGCTTCCCTAGCTCGGCTCCCTCCGGGCTTCCGTAGCTCGGCTCCTTCCGGGCTTCCATAGCTTGGCCCTTCCGGGCTCCCGTAGATCATTTCCCCTGAGTCACCATGGCCCGGCTACGTCAAATGATCCATAATTCAATACCCACCTCCACGGAACCTGACACAGGAGAGCCCAGGGTCACCATAACGGCATCCTAGATAAGGAATCATGTCGAAACATGTCCTAGAACCTATCATAACTGCCCCAGGTCTACTCGACCAGATCTCGAGACATCAAGGTGCTCTCCCAGCCGTCGATTACCTAACAAACAGGATATGGATTCTACGGCCCCACAGCGGCCTGATTCTGTCCACCTCCGTATCCTAACAACCTCTGAACCTTTCAGAAGACGCTCAAGTCCAGGTGACAGTCTATAAAGTGGACACTCCCAGATTCCATCAGGTACGCATCTCCTTACGCATACGTGCACTCTCACTCTCGCTGCTCTCTCCGACGGCTCGTTGGTGCTCTTGCCCTCTAGAGCTCTCGATTGGCCATCCCCAGAGAGGTCTCTCGGAGAGATCCACCTTCCCATTATCTGGTTATCGCTAATTTCTTCTCCACTGACTTGAGCGTCGGAGGGTCTTCCGCGGAGGGCCACCCCCAACGCCTCTCGTGCGAGGACTTCTTGTGCAGGTCCGCCTCCTCTCTTCCCTGAAGATCGACCGCGCCCGAGTCGGAGGACGGATTCCGACGGCAACAGACTTGATTAGGGCATAGCGATTAGATAAATTTAGTGTGAGGTGGAGATAAAAAAAAAGTGAACGAGCTCAGCTAGCTGTGCCTATTAAATTTTATAAATAATAAAATTTCATAAGGTCAAAGGTTAAGAGATTCCCCAAAAAATAAAATTTATGACACACTATATGTGCTTATATTTTTCTTGTATTTATAAAATATGAAAAATTTAATCGATTGCATTTTAAATTTTTGTTATTATTTAATAGTTAAATGGGGTTTAGAAGTAGACCAACTCGGCTCGGCCATATTAAACTTAGCACCAACTTATTCCTTTTTTTATTTTTGTTTCAAATTTTGGATCAAATTTAAGTTTAAAGTTTTTCGGTGTTCAGAGTTAACCTAAACTTAATCAGATCAATTTACAACAATTCATTTAATAAAAAAAAATTGAATCAATAAGTCATTTCAGTTTTAAGTATAGATACAAAAACTAGTATTATTTAAGATAATTGCATCTAGCTAATCACTTAAGAGCAAAATAAAAATCCTAAATTAGTTGATTTCTAAGAAAAATTGTTATGATATGAAGAGTTATTTTTACATAGTAAATAGAGAATCTGGTATAAAATTTAGAAGGTTCTGATATGGATAATAAATAGAACAGTCAAAAGAGAATAATATATAGTCTCTAGAGTCTGGACGGCCCCCAGAGCCTGGGCGGCCCCCGGACTTGGGCGGCCGCCAGTCCTAGGCGGCCCCCAGAGCCTGGGCGGCCTCCAGTCCTGGACGGCCCCCAGAGCCTGGACGGCCACTAGCCCTGGACGGCCACCAGTCCTGGACGGCCCCCAGAGCCTGGGTGGCCCCCGGACTTGGGCGGCCGCCAGTCCTAGGCGGCCCCCAGAGCCTGGGTGGCCCCCGGACCTAGGTGGCCGCCAGTTCTGGACGGCCCCCAGAGCCTGGGCGGCCCCCGGACTTGGGCGGCCGCCAGTCCTAGGCGGCTCCCCAGTCCTGGGCGGCCACCAGTCCTGGACAGCCCCCAGACCTGGGCGGCCCCCAGTCCTGGGCAGCCACCAGTCCTGGGCGGCCCTCGGACCTGGGTGGTCCCCAGTCCTGGGCGGCCACCAGACCTGGGCGGCCCCCAGACCTGGGCGGCCACCAGTCCTGGGCGGCCACCAGTCCTGGGCGGCCCCCGGACGTGGGCGGCCGCCAGTCCTGGGCGGCCCCCAGTCCTGGGCTGCCGCCAGTCCTGGACGGCCCCCCCAGTCCTGGGCGGCCCCCAGTCCTGGGCGGCCACCAGTCCCGGGTGGCCCCCAGTCCTGGAGGGCCCTCAAATCAAGAAATGCTAAACATCATAACGCCTTAAAAGATACGAACAAGACAAGCACTGAAACACCGCCGTTTATCCAGGAAAAAGGACACTGAACCTCTATTTTGGAGCCAGATACCTTTCTCTGACTCTGACTTCCCCACTAACCCTGACATTCCCTCGGAATAATCAAGGTCATCATGAAAATCCTTACCTTCGTGAATAAGTTTCTTAATATCCTTATTATTAATTATCACCGAATGACCACGTAGCAAAAAAAGATAAAAGATGAACACTTATCTAACACGTGGACCTCTAGGATTAAAAACCTTCGTGAATAAGTTTCTTAATATCCTTATTATTAATTATCACCGAATGACCACGTAGCGAGAAAGATAAAAGATAAACACTTCTCCAACACATGGACTTCGGGAATAAAAAGAAAAAGTAAAAAAATAAATAAATAATAAAATAGGAAAAGAAGGGGATAAAAGCGGGGAAAGAGGAGGCAGAAGGGGATTTTTTGGCTTCTTCTAAAAGAGATCTCATAACAATAGAGAAATCTGGTGATCCAACATCAACAGATTGGCGCGCCAGGTAGGGGGTCGATTGTCGTCAGAGCAGTGAGATACGCCTGTTCTACGATTCTACGAAGATGAGCTCCAGATCTCTGGAAGAAGATCCCACTGATTGGTCTGGGGGGCATCTTTCGCCTCCCAATCATGATTTCACAACTCTTGGCCCTTCTCAGCCGGCAAAATCAAACCCTCCGGCTCCTTCTTCACCACTGCCGACTCCGGCTATTCCTCAAGACTCCTTACTGATCCTCACTCAGCAGGTCCAGACTCTCGTGGGGATGGTTCAACAGTTGCAGGAATGACACTCTCGAGGAATCCCGCAACGGCTCGAGCAACCTCTATCGCCTAGGTCGGCTACTCCTGTTAGCCGACAATCAGCTCGAGGAAGATCCCCTCCGACGAAGCCTCTCCGCCCTTATTCCCCAGGAAAGCGGCAATCCCAAAGTCTCCACGACGGCTCGCGCTCCTTGTCCCATTCCCCCAGCAGTCCGCCTGTCGGACGACGACAGGGGAAGGAACCTTATACAGAGCATCGCCGGTGGCGCCATCGAGCTCCTTCCAGTTCTCCTGAACCGGCCGGAGGAGGTATGACCGATAGAATGGAGAAGCGTCTTGAAGAGCAAGACCGTCGGCTAGAAGAGCTCAGTCAGAGAATTAATAGTCAGCCGAGGTCGGATTACGACACCCGCCCTCCTCTCACTCGGCGGATTATGGAAGAGCCCATTCTAAGGAGGTTTCGATTTCCTCAACTTGACCCCTATGACGGCACCACTGATCCCCTAGATCATCTGGAAAGCTATAAAGCTATCATGCAAGTTCAAGGAGCAACAGACGCCCTCTTATGCATTGCCTTCCCAGCCACCCTCCGTAAGGCGGCCCGTGTTTGGTATTCTCGTCTGCCCTCACGAAGTATCGACTCTTTTCGACAATTGGAGAGATCCTTTCTGGCTCACTTCAACGCCTGTCGTAAAATCCCTCGAGTTGCAGACAGCTTATTCTCTGTGCAGCAACAGGAGGGAGAATCTTTGAAAGATTTTATAACCCGTTTCAAAGTGGTGGCCCTGGAGGTTTATCATCTTGAAGACGCTGTGGCCACTTTGGCTCTAAAACGGGGGCTCCGACCCTCCCGTTTTACTTATTCTCTGGACAAAAGACCTCCTTCTTCTTATGCTGATCTCCTGAGTCGCGCGCAGAAGTATATCTGCGCCGACGAAGCTGATTCATCTAGGAGAGGTGCGCAAGGGAGGGCTAGCAAAAGACCCGCTCGCCCAGAGTTGATCGGACCTCCCTCCAAGAAGCCTGAGCTCTTGCACCGGCCGATTGACCGCCGCAAGAAACCAGACTCCTAGGGAGGACCACCTTACACCTCTCTTAGCCCCTCGGAGTCACATCCTCATGGAGATTGAAAACGAGCCTTATTTGCGGCGTCCACCCCTGTTGAAGAAGGACACTGTCCGCGACAGAAGTCGCTATTGCCGTTTCCACAGGGATTATGGCCACGATACTGAAGAATGCCGGAACTTGAAGCAGGCCATGAGGAGCTAATTCAGAGAGGATATCTAGGGCAATATATACAGAAAAAAGAAGCTCCTCCCATACCAGCTTTAATGGGACCTCCTCCTGCTCAAGCCAGTATCGACAACACCCCAACAGAAAAGATGGTGGGCATGATTTCCCACGGAAAGCCTCATTTTCCAAGAGGCCAAGGGAAGTCGAAGGATTAGATGATGTAATCCCCCCTGAGGGAAATATAGCGGGGAGTAATATTGTAAAAGATGATAGCGTCGTCGTTTCAATGATGATCGCTAGACATCCTGTAAAAAGAATCTTAATAGACAGTGGGAGCTCCGCTAATGTTCTTACTTATGATGCATTTCTTCGGATGAATCTATCTCTGGATTCTCTTCGGCCCATAGCCGTCCCTCTAGTTGGTTTCACTGGAGACTCCATCCGGGTGGAGGGCGAGATTACACTGCCAGCTACGGCAGGATCGCTGCCGTGTCAAAGCACGGTTATGATGGATTTTCTGGTGGTTCGGGTTCCCCTGGCTTACAACGCCATTCTTGGCCGTCCCGGCTTGAATATATTAGATGCAATTATATCTACTAAGCGCTTATTGGTATAGTTCCTACCAAGCAAGGAGTCGGTGTGATGCACGGAGAGGTAGACTCGATCAGACCTTGCTATCATTTAGCCCCTAGTCCCCAGATGGCTGATATTCCTCCGGTTGCTGAGTCATTTGACCCCAGGGAGGTTGAGCGGAGAGGAGAGCCAGCGGAGCTTCTGATATCTTACCCTCTGGGAGATAATCCCACTAAAATCGTGCGGATCGGTGAGCTCCTTCTCCCTGATGTCCGGGATCAACTCCTAGCCTTCTTATCAATGAATGCGGATGTCTTCACCTGGAAAATAACGGATATGGTCGGAATTCCTCCGGAGGTAATTACTCATCAGCTTAATATTAATCCAAGCTGCCGCCCTGTCCGCCAGAAGAAAAGGAGTTTTGCTCCTGAGCGACATAAGGTCATTGACGAAGAGGTTGATAAACTGCTCATGGCCGGTCATATTCGAGAAGCCCGATATCCTGATTGGCTAGCCAATGTGGTTATGGTCCGAAAAGCCAGCGGAGGATGGAGGATATGTATCGACTACACAGATTTAAATAAAGCTTGTCCTAAGGACAGTTTTCCATTACCCCGGATCGATCAGCTAGTGGATTCGACTTCCGGTCATGAACTTCTTAGTTTCATGGATGCCTTCTCAGGGTATAATCAGATAAAATTGGACCCCTCAGATGAAGAGCATACTTCTTTTCACAGAGAAGGGCGTTTATTGTTATAAAGTAATGCCCTTCGGGTTGAAGAACCAGGAGCTACCTATCAGAGACTGATGAACAAAGTTTTTAAAAACCAGCTCGGCCGAAACATGGAGGTATATGTAGATGATATGTTGACAAAGAGCACCTGTGCCACCGATCATGTCGCCGACCTGCAAGAAACTTTCCACAACCTCCGACGCCATAGAATAAAGCTCAACCCCCACAAATGTGCATTCGGAGTTACGGCAGGGAAATTCTTGGGTTTCCTAGTTACCCGCCGAGGGATTGAAGCAAACCCAGAGAAGATTCAAGCCATTCTCAACATGAGACGGCCTATGTGTAAGAAGGAGGTGCAGCAACTCACCGGCAGGATAGCAGCATTAAGCCGATTTCTGTCCAGATCAGCTGAAAGATGTTTACCTTTCTTCAAGGTCTTGCGTAAAGCAGATGGCTTCGAGTGGACAGATGATTGTCAACAAGCTTTTGAAGAACTTAAGGAGTTCTTGTCTACACCGCCTCTGTTATCCAAGCCGGAGGATGGAGAGAAGCTCTTCCTTTATCTGGCGGCTTCTTCGGAAGCCGTTAGTTCCATTTTGGTACGTGTCGGCGACCATGCCGTTCAACGACCTATGTATTATACCAGCAAAGTACTTCATGGTGCGGAAGAGAGATATTCTAAAGCGGAGAAGGTCATCTTCGCTTTGTTCGTTTCCGCTCGGCGACTCAGACCCTATTTCCAAGCCCATCCCATAGTCGTCCTCACTGATCAACCTCTCAGAGCTATTTTATCACGGCCCGACACTTCTGGCCGGTTAGCCAAGTGGGCCATCAAACTGGGGGAATTCGACTTATCATTTCAACCCAGAGCATCTTTGAAATCCCAGGTCTTGGCTGATTTCCTAGTAGAATGCACCTGGTCTGAGCCGTATCAAGAAGAAACCCCCTGGATCCTTTAGATCTGGAGGAGGAAGATCATGAGGCATGGGTCCTCCACGTCGATGGAGCCTCTAACTCATAGGGTAGCGGAGCTGGCCTCATTCTCTCTAGCCCAGAAGGCGCAATACTAGAGTATGCTCTTCGTTTCCTCTTTGAAGCCACTAATAATCAAGCTGAATATGAGGCTTTACTGACTGGAATCAAACTAGCGCACGAGATGGGGATCAAGAGTCTCCGGGTTTTCACTGACTCACAGCTTATTTCTCCCAAGTGGCAGGGGAATATGAAGCTCGGGACCCTATTATGTTCCAATATCTGAATAAGGTCAGACTATTAATTCCTCTATTGGATCACTTCACCATCAGTTATATACCCAGAGGTGAAAATGCCAGAGCCGATATGCTAGCCCGACTAGCCACCTCGGCCGATAGTGCCATGGGCAAAACCTACATTGAATATTTGGAGACACCTAGCATTGAAGTTGTTGAAGAAGCTTTGCCCATTATCCAAGAAGAAACCTGGATGGAATCTTATATCCGATATCTGAAAGATGGCGTTCTTCCGGTTTCGTGAAGAAGCTAAGCTGCTTAAGCGAAGAGCCTCTAAATTTGTGCTGCTAGAAGGCCAACTTTACAGGAAATCTTTCTCTCAACCCCTCCTTAAGTGTGTTAATTCGGTGGATGCGGATTATATCCTTAGAGAAATTCATGAGGGCATCTGTTGGCCCAGATGGCAACCCAAGATGGGGGGGGTGAATTGGGTTCTTAAAAATTTAAGACTTTTTAACTTTAATTGATTAGTTGCAAGATGTGCAAGTGAGATTAACTAATAAGCAATGCACAAGCAATTAATAAAGAGAGATAGAGAAGAGAAAATAACACGGCAAACACAAGATATTTTATAGTGGTTCGGTGCAACCAACACCTACGTCCACTCCCAAGATTCACTTGGGTCCACACTATAATCTCTCTAGATTACAGCCGAGTTGTTTTCCAAGCTCACAACTCAAACTTGTTGTTTTTCCGGGATCACAACGAACCCAGCTGGTTTTACACGGGCTCACCGGCACCAAACCCAAACACAAGCTATACCTAGCTTGTACCGAGGTTTAACAACCTCCTCTAGTTTAATCCCTCTGATTAAACTAGACACAAACAATAAAATGAGTTTAATTACAAGCTCCTTTTTGAGCAGATATACAAATAAAATTGAGTTTAGAAAAGCCTGAATATTTAGAGCTTGAGAGCTGGCTTGGCTTCTTTGGTTTCCTTCCTTCAACTCCTCTTGATGTTGAATCAGGCCTCAGCAAGATTCTTGACCGTTTGAGCTTTGGAGTTGGGTTGAAGCTTTTTCTCCCTTTTTCTTGAATGTGGAAGATCTTTGATTTGCTCTTGAAATGTTGGGATCTCCTCTTGAATCTTTTGTAGAAGGAGCTCTGGAGTGCACGAATCTCACTCTTGGATTTCACTCCTTTTGAATCTCTCTTCTTTGAGCTAAAAGATTTTTCAATAATGCTCTGTTTTTCCCTCTTTTCAAATGATATTCTTTTCTCTCTTTTTGATTTTCTCTCTTTTTTTGATTTGAAAAGAACTCCTCTATTTATAGAATCTGCAAAAATATATCCGTTAGAGACAAGGAAAAATAGCCGTTATTCAAAAATCTTACCGTTGGAGCTGATGTGTCATCAAAAATTATCGCCCAGATTTCGGGGAGTCGGCTCATGCTTGCGAGTCGGCTCGAGCTCGAATCCAGAAAAAAAAGTGTTAGGGGTCGACTCGTGAAAATCTGGGAGTCGACTCGTGACTTGGGGTCGACTCGCGAAGCTGGGAGTCGACTCGAGAACTCAAAAATGACTCTTCTGGTGTCTGAGCGGAGTCGGCTCGCACAGTCAGGAGTCGGCTCGAGAAAGTTCAGGGGTCGACTCGGAAACTCTCGAGTCGGCTCGGGACTGATACAAAAATCAGAAACATTCTGATTGCTTTGAAAATCATCCAACCAACTTTGAAATATAAATCTTAGATGTTGATTTAACAGTAATGCTCAATTTCAAAGCATTTTCATTAAGTCATTGATCTTTAAAAGATTGTATAGAAAATCATTTTGAATTCATAAGTATAGCTCACTGAAACATATATTCAATTGATTCAAGAAACTCATTAATTTTTAATAGTTCATAGTTTCCAATTTGAAATTGCTCAAGTAAAATTTTCATTATTGACTTATCATTTCATCCTTTTAAAAGTAAAGCAATGGCTTTTGGAATCATCAAAATCAAAAGGATTGGATCATATAATTTTTCAATAATCTTCTCAACAATCTCCCCCTTTTTGATGATGACAAAAATATTGAGTTTGTTCATGATTGATTAGTGAATTTATTTTGTTTTCATAGTTAGGCTTAGGCTCCCCCTTAATGAGGTAGCTCCCCCTATGAAACTTAATTAATTATCTCATTGTTTATCACAATCATAGACAATCATAGAACTATAAAATTCTCCCCCTTTTTTGTTATCAACAAAAAGATAGATAAACATTCATTCAAATTTCATTGAATAAGGAAATAGAGAATTCATTTCATTCAAAAGTCTAATACATCAAAATGTTCATACATTGATTTCATAAAGAAAGCATAAAAACTTCAGTACAAAAAACTCTAGTAACTCAAAAATGAGTTCTTACAATTCTAGTTAGATGATCAACTATATTTTTCATTCCTTCAGATTGAATTTTTACATAGTCCTTGAGTTTTTCATCAACAAAGGTGCACGCACTCTGAATTTTGTCTTGAAGCTCTGCGTTGCTCTTGCATATGTCTCTCCATCTCCACATATATCCTTAAGTTCTTCAAAAATATTCTTGAGATCACTACTTAAGGATGCCGATGAAGAGCCGAGAGTGGATTCAATCTTTGAAATACGATCATCAAGAGAATAAAGTGTCTCTCTCAAATGCATAAATTATTCTCAAATTCAGTTTTAAGCTTATCAGATTGATCTTCAAGTAAGGCTTTGAGTTGCAAATTTGTTGATCTGAAAAGCTAGCAGAAGATGAAGTCTGAACAAAGTTGGAACTGGGGCTGGAGCAGAGGCAGAAACCAAGGGGCTCGGAGGTGCAGGCGAAGGATGTCTAACAGAGGTCCTGCAGCCTCAGTATCTGTAGCTCTTTCTGTCACTCCTTTCCTTTCCCATTTACCATTCTTTTTGACAAACCCATCCGATGAATTGTTGCCAGACTATAAAAATCAGTGTGTCTTAAATTCTTCATTGGTTCATTATCAGAAATCACCACACCCTGGCTTCGAAAAATCAAAGTAAGAATCATCCCATAAGGCAGACTGGATTTCCTTTTCCCTCCACAATCTGCTATGTACCACAAATCATGCTGGGAAGATTGATAGGCTTGCCTGTCACAATGGCGTCCATTACAAAAACATCTCTTTCCGAAACATAGTCAAATCTACCCGTTTTAGGAAATAGAATCCTACTGCAGATATTGTGTAGCAATCTCAACTCTAAGGACAGCTGATTAGCAAAATCTCTTCAAATCCAACCACATCCCTGTTTAATAATCTGGATAAAGCTGGGGCGCGGTCATCAGAAGAAAGGTGGAGGTGCCAGACAAGGGTAATTCAATAATCTAGAAGATCTCAGTCACAGAAATTCTTACTCCTCTCACATTGCTAATAAGCCCATGGTCTCCTCTAGACAAATTCTTGTAAAATTCTTTAACCAATGAGGGATAAGTCGGGCACTCAAGAGAACAAACTTTCTCCCAACCCATCTCGATTAACTGTCTCCCAACAAGAAAGCCCTCATTCTCAAAATTCAAAATCCACTTCCTACCAGTGGTAATGATCCTATCTGCTAGTCGGTCTACCTGGGAGGACGTGGCAGCAGGAGCAGCAGTGGAGGAGAAGCAGATGAGGTGGAGTCCGAGCTTGGAAGGTTCACGCACCGGACGCTTCACCGTTTCTTCACGGAGCGCTTTCTCTTGATGCCACCCGCCACAACACTAGATCCTCTAGTTTTAGGTGCCATTTGATGATTGGAGGTGATAAAAAGGGATTATTGGAGTTTTGGAGGGTTTGGAGAGAGTGTGGAGAGAGTATTTTGATTGGGGACGAATAGAATGAGCGACGAGTCGACTCTGCCCTAGAAAAATCAATTTGGGACCACCTCGAGTCGGCTCGCGCAAACCCAAGTGTCGACTCGGCACAGACACAGAAAGTCCGTCCCGACATGGAGTCGACTCGCGCCAGAGAGGGGTCGACTCGAGAGTTTCAGTTGAAACCGGGAGTCGACTCCGATACGCATCGAGTCGGCTCCGAGACCATTTCAGACCAAAAACATGAAATTTCTGAAATGTGTCCGGAAAATGATCATAAAAATTGATAAATAATCATTGGATATGAGTGAATCAATTAGATATGAATTCTAGATAGATTTCCTTAAGATTTGAGGATTTGAAAGAATTCTAGATATTTTTCCTTAGGGGTTTCAAAATTTATTCAAAAGGATTACAAATTCCTAATTCTCCTCTAAGATAACAAATCTTTCTTCACTTAAAGGTTTTGTAAATATGTCAGCTAATTGTTCTTCAGTGTTTACATAATCAAGACAAATTTCATTATTAGCTACATGTTCTCTTATAAAATGATATCTAATTTCTATGTGTTTGTTCTTGAATGTTGAATTGGATTTTTGTTAAATTGATTGCGCTAGTATTATCACATCTTATGGGTGTCTTATCAAGTGTGATACCATAGTCTTCAAGTTGTCGCTTAATCCATAGGATTTGCGCACAGCAACTTCCAGCTGCTACATATTCAGCTTCAGTAGTTGATAATGCAACTGAATTTTGCTTTTTGCTAAACCATGTGATTAAGTTACTTCCTAAGAAATGGCATGCACCACTTGTGCTTTTTCTATCTAATTTTACATCCAGCATAATCAGAATCTGAATATGCAATTAGATTTAATGTGGAGTCTCTAGAATACCATAAACCTACATTTTTTGTTCCACTTAGATATCTTAGTATTCTTTTAACAGCTATTAAATGTGATTCTTTAGGTTCAGATTGAAATCTAGCACATAAACATACTGCAAACATATATCTGGTCTACTTGCTGTTAAATAAAGAAGGGATCCGATAATACCTCGATAATACTTTTGATCAACCTTCTTACCTTCTTCATCTTTGTCCAGCTTGCATGAAGGACTCATTGGTGTTCCGAGGGGTTTCATTGTTTCCATACCAAACTTTTTGAGTAGTTCTCTTGTGTACTTGGTTTGGTTGATAAAGATTCCCTCTTTGCTTTGTTTGATCTGGAGTCCAAGGAAGAAGTTGAGTTCTCCCATCATGCTCATCTCGAATTCTCCCTGCATTAACTTTGCAAATTCTTGACAAGAGATTCGTTAGTAGCACCAAAAATAATGTCATCTACGTATATTTGTACTACAAGTAAATCTTTACTTTTTCTTTTCAAAAACAAAGTTTTATCAACATTTCCTCTTGTAAAATCATTTTCTATTAGAAATTTACTTAACCTATCATACCAAGCTCTAGGTGCTTGTTTCAAACCATATAAAGCTTTGTGCAATTTAAAAACGTGATTTGAAAATTCGTGATCTTCAAAACCTGGTGGTTGTTCTACATAAACTTCTTCATTTATAAATCCATTTAAAAATGCGCTTTTTACATCCATTTGAAATAAGTTAAATTCATATGACATGCAAATGCAAGTAAAAGTCTAATGGCTTCTAATCTAGCTACAGGTGCAAAGGTTTCATCAAAATCAATACCTTCTTCTTGATTATATCCTTTAGCAACCAATCTAGCTTTGTTTCTAATTACTATGCCATTTTCATCTAGTTTATTTCTAAAAACCCATTTTGATCCTATTATTGAATGGTTTTTAGGTCTTTCCACTAAAGTCCAAACATTATTTCTAGTGAATTGATTAAGTTCTTCTTGCATAGCTAACATCCAATTATTATCTTTTTCAGCTTCTTCTATAGTTTTAGGTTCTATTTGTGATACAAATGCAAGATGATTACTAATATTTCTCATGTATGATCTAGTCCTTATTCCTTGAGATGGATCACCTATAATCAATTCCTTAGGATGACTATAAGCATATCTCCAATCTCTTGGAAGATCTACATCATTATGATCATTATTAACATCATCATCCTTATGTGAATCATTATCTTTAGCCTGTTGTTCATGATCAGAAGATACTTCAATATTAAGTTTTTCAAGATCTTTTTCAATTATGTTTGTATCTTCCTCATCATTAATCTTTTCAGATCCAGTTGCTAAAGACTCATCAAAACTACATGAATGGATTCTTCAACTACTAAGGTTTTCTTGTTAAAGATTCTATATGCCTTACTAGTTGTTGAATAACCTAGAAAAATTCCTTCATCTGATTTAGCATCAAATTTTCCTAAGTTGTTTTTACCATTATTATGAATGAAACATTTACATCCAAATGCATGAAAGTATTTTATATTTGGTTTTCTTTCATTCCATAATTCATAAGGTGTTTTCTTTAATATTGGTCTTATTAAAGCTCTATTTAAGATGTAACATGCTGTGTTAATTGCTTCCGCCCAAAAATACTTTGGTAAGTTGCTTTCACATAGCATGGTACGGGCCATGTCTTCTAAAGTTCTATTCTTTCTTTCAACTACACCGTTTTGTTGTGGAGTCCTAGGGGCTGAAAAATTATGATTAATTCCATTTTCAGTGCAGAAATTTTCAAATAAGTGATTTTCAAATTCTGTTCCATGATCACTTCTTAGAGATACTATAGTAGTGTTTTTCTCATTTGTGACTTTCTTGAAAAATTTCAGGAACATCGAGAAAGTCTCATCTTTGTGAGCTAAAAACATTACCCAAGTATATCTAGAATAATCATCTACAATCACTAGACCATATTTCTTTCCTCCTAGACTTGTGGTTCTAGTTGGTCCGAAAAGATCCATGTGAAGTAGCTCTAGTCCCCTAGAAGTTGAAACAATGTTTTTAGATTTAAATGAACTTCTAGTTTGTTTTCCAAATTGACATGCATCACAGATTTTATTATTTTCAAAATCTAATTTAGGTAAACCTTTGACTAAATCCATTTTAATTAGTTTTGAAATAAGGTGTGTGCTTGCATGACCTAATCTACGATGCCACAACCAACTAATATCATTAATGTTAGCATTATCAGTAATTAGGCAATGACTACTCTTAGAAGTTTTGTTTGTGTCAACTAAGTATATATTGCCAATCTATAACCAGTAAAAACAATGCTATCATCAATAGAATTAGTTACAGTGCATAAAGAAGATTTAAAAGAAACATTAAAGTTTTTATCACATAATTGACTTATGCTAATTAGATTATGCTTCAAACCATTAACATAAAGTACATTATCAATTACTATAGATGGAGTTATGCGAACTTTACCAAGGCCCAAAATTTGACCTTTACCGTTATCGCCAAATGTCACAACTCCACCAACATTTTCTTCTAGGGTGATGAATTCCTCTTTGTCACCCGTCATATGTCTTGAGCAGCCGCTATCAAGATACCACTTCTTGTTTGATCTTTTGGCCACAAGACATTCCTGCAATATCATCAAACTTTATGCTTAGGTACCCAAGCTTTCTTGGGTCCTTCANATCAAGATACCACTTCTTCTTTGATCTTTTGGCTACAAGACATTCCTGCAATATCATCAAACTTTATGCTTAGGTACCCAAGCTTTCTTGGGTCCTTCATGGTTAGCAGCAATAAAAATTGTTCCTTTCGGAACCCATATTTTCTTAGTTTTAATATTTTTTAATTTCTTGTTGTTCATTAAGGTTTTACATTCAAAGGATTTGTGTCCTTTTTGATTGCATTTAAAACAAGTATATTACTTGGTTAGCTTTTACAAAAATATTTTTTAATGATTTTTGTTTTCTTAAAGTGTTATACCCTAGCCCAGCTTTGTCAAAAACAGCCTTTTGACTATCTAGAATCATGTTTAATTTAGTTGAGCTTAAAGTGAATTTCTCAACAATGTCCTTTATATTTTTTAACTTCTTTCTTTAAACAATCATTTTCTTTAGATTGATTCTTTTTCTTTAATTAATTTTTCATTCTCAGATTTCAGCAAATCAATCTTTGAGTAAAATCTTTTCTTTCATTAAGAGTCTTCTTTATCTTTTAAATCTTTAAGTACAAGACTTAATTCATTTTTCTTTTAACTAAATTTAAGTTTTCAGTTTTCAAAACTTTATATTTCTTTTTCAAATTTAAAATCAATCATAATTCATTGAAAGCTTCAAACATTTCATCAAATGTAAAATTCATCATCGGGGGTTTCGGAACTTACCTCGTCATTGTCGTCGTCGTTGGCCATGAAGCAAATATTTGCAACTCTTTTTGTTCTTCTTCTTCGGAAGAAGATTCATTGCTGTCAGTCCATGTTGCCATATGCCTTCTTCTTTTTCTTGAAGGTCTTTTTCATTGTGGACAATCATATCGATAATGCCCGGTTTCTTGCACTCATAACAGATCAAGGGGTCTTTCTCTTTGTCCTTGTCCTTATCCTTTTCTTTTCCTTTTCTCCTTCCATTTTTTTCCAAATTTCGTTTTTGGAAGGGCCTTTTTCTCAAAATCTCCTGAATTTCTTGGCCAAGAGAGCAGTTTCATCATCATCTTCATCACTATCATCACTGCTGCTCTCTTCCACTTCTTTTGCAGCCTTTAGAGCAATGGTTTTCTTCTTTTTAGTTTCCTCCTCAATATGCTGCCTCATTGTCAATTCGTGGGTCATGAGAGATCCTAGAAGCTCCTCTAAGGGTAGTGCATTGAGGTCTTTGGCTTCTTGGATTGCTGTGACTTTTGCTTCCCACGATCTTGGCAATGACCTGAGTATTTTGCGAACAAGATCAGCATTAGTATAAACTTTTCCTAGACTTTTCAAACCATTCACAATATCAGTGAATCTAGTGAACATGCATGTGATGGTTTCAGTTTGTTCCATTGTGAACAATTCATATTTATGAACCAAAATATTTATCTTTGATTCTTTTACTTGGTTTGTTCCTTCATGTGTAATTTCCAACCTATCCCATATTTCTTTAGCGAATTACAAGTAGAGATGCGGTTGAATTCATTTGAATCTAAGGAACAATATAAGATATTAATGGCTTTGGCATTAAGTTGAGCCATTCTCCTATCATTATCATTCCAATCCCTTTCGGGCTTTGGAACAATAGTGCCATCAATAAGGTGTGTGGGTGTACTAGGTCCATTTAATATAACACCCCAAAGCTCATAATCAGAAGCTTGAATGAATATCCTCATTCTAGCTTTCCAATAAGAATAGTTTGAGCCATTAAAAAGTGGAGGTCTATTCGTAGAATGACCTTCAGCAAAACTAGAACCACTTTGTGTTGCCATAATGACCTTTAGCTCTTGATCGTGAGATCAAACTCTAAATGAGCACTATGCTCTGATACCAATTGTTGGCCCAGATGGCAACCCAAGAGGGGGGGGTGAATTGGGTTCTTAAAAATTTTAAGTCTTTTTAACTTTAGTTGATTAGTTAGCAAGATGTGCAAGTGAGATTAACTAATAAGCAAAGAACAAGCAGTTAACAAAGAGAGATAGAGATAGAGAAAATGAACACGGCAAACACAAAAGTTTTATAGTGGTTCGGTGTATCCAACACCTACATCCACTCCCAAGGATCACTTGGGTCCACTATAATCACACCGATTACAGCTGAGTTGTTTTACAAGATCACAACTCTAACTTGTTGTTTTCACCGGGATCACAACGAACCCAGCTGGTTTTGCGGGCTTACCAGCACAAAAACCCTACACGTTGTTTTGCGGGCTAACAACAAACCTTACTCGTTGTTTTCACGGGATCACAACGAACCCAACACAAGCACTCCGGCTTGTAACGAGGTAAACCTACCTCCACTGATTCAATCCACTGATTGAACCAGTAACCAAGTGAAATCAAAGTATTTTTAACAAAGATGCTCCTTCTTGAGCAGATATACAAATTTAAGAATAAATAAAAACTAGGGTTAGAAACGCCTGATGGTTTTCCGGATGATTGTAGCAATGGCTTTCTCCCTTTTCTCCTTGAAGAGTTGAATCGATGCCTCAGCAAGATTCCTCAATCGTTGATAAGCTTTGGAGAATGTGTTGCCTCTTTTTGAACTTGGAAATGGCTGAAGATTTTGCACGTTGGATTGCTTTTTGCCTTCCTCTTGAGCTTTGAGAGTTGATCAAATGATGCACACGAATCTCTCTCTCAAATGCAAAGATTGAATCTCTCCTTGAATCAAATGATTCTACAATACTCTCAGTTTCCCCTTTTTGATATTCAATAGGCTCTCACTATTATCTCTATCTTTTTCAATCTCACTTTTCTATTTGAATCTGGCTCCTCTATTTATAGATCCTGAAAAGATATAGCCGTTAGACACAGTAAAATATAGCCGTTGATTCAAAATATTACCGTTGGTGCTGATGTGTCAACTCAAAAATTACCGCCCAGATTTTGGGGAGTCGGCTCGAGTACTGTGCGAGTCGACTCGAACACGCGAATCCAGAAACGCACCAAAAAGAGAGTTTTCAGGGGTCGACTCGCGAAAAGCTGGGAGTCGACTCGGGACTTTCAGGGGTCGACTCGCGAAGAGCCGGGAGTCGACTCGAGAGGCACTCAAAAATGAGTCTTTCTGCCGTCTGAGTCGAGTCGGCTCGCACAGTCATGAGTCGGCTCGAGAAAGTTCAGGGGTCGACTCGGAAACTCTCGAGTCGGCTCGGGACTGATACAAAAATCAGAGAATATTCTGATTTGCTTTGAAAATCATCCCAATCAATTTTGAAATAAATATGACTTGAATAATGTTGATTTAACAGTAATGCTCAATTTCAAAGCATTTCCATTAATTCATTGATCTTTAAAAGAGTGGTATAAAAATCATTTTTGAATTCAAAAGTATAGCTCACTGAAACATATATTCAATTGATTCAAAAACTCATTACACATTAACAGTTCATAGTTTCCAATTTGAAATTGCTCATAGTAAGAATATTTCATTGATTGACTTAACATGTTCATAGCCTTTTAGAAAGTGAAGTAATGTCTTTTGGAAATCATCAAAATCAATAAGTTGGGGCAATTATGTTTCAATAATTTCTCAACAAAGAACAAAACACATTGAAATTAGATATCATTTCATAAGAGAACATGTAGCTAATAATGAAATCTATCTTGAATATGTTAATACAGAGGAACAATTAGCTGACATATTTACAAAACCCTTGAATGAAGAGAGATTTTGTTATCTTAGAGGTGAATTAGGAATATGTGACCCTTTAGAGTAATTTTGAAACCCTAAGGAATGAGAATCTAGATTTCTATAAATTTCTTGAAAATCCTCTCACAATTTTAAGGACAAATTATCTAGTCATTTGAGCTATTTGATCCTTGATATTTCAGAGATTTTTTGAAATTTTTATTGAACTCTTTTTGACAAGTTTCAGTCATTTGAATCTCAACTTTTTTTCTGAAACTGTCTTTGGAGTCGACATCTCAGAATGAGGAGTCGACACTTCTGACTGTGTCGCTCTAGATCCTTGACCTTGAAGCCGACACCCATATAAGTGGAGCCGACTCCAGTTCGAGCGCTGACTGTGTTAGCGATTTGGAGTCGACACCCGACTTTGCGGGAGTCAACACCTGGGATTCCAAAGTTGATTTATTAGGGCAGAGTTGACACCTCATCATTTCATAACTTCTCAAATCCTAACTAAACTCCTCCAAAATTCTTCCAAAACTTCCCCACCTCAAATTCCATCCAAATCAAATCTTTCCAAAGATCTAATGGCACCCAAAAGGAGGGAATCAGTGATTGGAGCGCCGGTAACCATGGGAAAATGGTCCGCGCGTCGTCCCGCTCGTGAGCCGACTCCAAGCAGTGATTCATCCACGGATTAAGACAACCCCAACACTTCTTCCACTCAGGTAGATACCTTAGCCGGGAGGGTTATCACAATGGGGAGAAAGATTGATTTTGATCTGTTTGAAACCGAGGGCTTCTCAATCGGTAGGCAATTAAAGGAAATGGGCTGGGATAAGCTTTGCTCTCTTGATGTTCCCACTTATCCAGCCTTAGTGAAAGAATTTTATTTTAATTTGGCTAGAGGTGATGGCGGTTTAGTTAGCTCAGTAAGAAATAAGAGGATTCACCTACCTTTCAAAAGCTTGGAAACCTCCTTAGCATCCCAATTACCGGTTTAGCAGCTGACATGCACAGTGATAGGTCAGCGGCTCTTTCAAGGATGTTAGGAAGGGAAGTGACTGAGTTTGAGGAGATAAAAGCTAATCAATTACCTTTGGAATTGAGATTATTACACAACATTTGCAGTAAAATTTTATTCCAAAGACCGGTCGGTTTGAGAATGTCTCAGAGCGAGACATTGTAGTTATGGATAGTGTTTGACTGGATAGCCAATCAACCTTGCAGCTATGATGATTTTTTATATGGCGGAAGCTGGAGGGAAGAGAAGGTCATCCCTACCGTATGGCATGGTACTTACTATGGTATTTAGGAGCCAAGGGGTTGTAATTCAAGAGAATGAACCATCTAAGAACCTGAGGCACACCGACTACTATAGTTTGGCAACATTGCATCGTATGGGTTTTGCTAAAGTGAATGGACAGTGGGATAAGAAAGGACACCTTGGTGAGAGAGCCCCTATGCCGAGAGTTTCTGAGCCTTGCGAGGCTGGACCATCAGTTAGGGTTCCTTCTCCACAGCCTAGGAGTCCCATTCCTGCTCCTGCTCCTGCACCTGCACATGTTAATGATCAACCTTCCACTTCTTTGGCTGGATTCTCAGACCTTCAAATGGAGCAATTAAAAAGTCGGTTTGCTGCTCAGAAGGATGAGTTTGACAGTCAATTCATGAATATAAAAGAATCACTTTATTCACTTGATGATCGGATTGCAAAGATTGAATCAACTCTCAACTCCTCTGCAGAATATTTAAGTGGTGATTTGAAGAATATCTTTGAAGAACTTAAAGAGATTTGTGGAGATGGTGAAACTTATTCAAGGTGCAACACCGAACTTCAAGATAAAATCTTAACAGCTTGCACATTTGTTGATGAGAGACTTAAAGACTATGTTAAGCTTCAATGTGATGGAATGAAAAATATTGTAGATCATTTAACAAGAATAGTGAGGAAGAACTTTTGATGTAATGAATGTTTAATTTTGATGAAATGTAATTTACATTTTGATGTAATGAAGTTTATGTGTTGATGTAATGAAGGCTATATTTTGATGAATGAATATTTTGATGTAATACTTGACTTTTGTTGAAATGAAATTATCTTTTGATGCAATGAAAATTATCTTTTGATGCAATGTGAAATATTCTTTACCTTTTTGTTGATTACAAAAAAGGGGGAGAGAATTATGGTTGTATATGCATTAAGAGGGAGAAAGTTATATTGTTAATTGCATTAAAGGGGAAGAAAGTTATTTAATTGATTAATATGAAAACATTAATGAAGTTAATTGATTAATATGATATTGAGTTATTTAATTGATGTAGATTAACAATCAAGGTGATTTGACTATGCATGAAGAAATCTTAAGTACCAAATATGTAGAGTAAGAGGAAGAATAATTTGAACTTCATAGGGGGAGCTACCTTATTCAGGGGGAGCTTACTCGTGAAGATCACTTCCTTGATAATTTTTTTAAGTTAAGAATTCTATGCATATACTCAATGTTTTTATAATCATCAAAAGGGGGAGATTGTTGATCCATTTATTGATTTTGATGATTAATAAAGGAATTGAGTATATTTATTTGATTACTAATGGATTTTATAAGTATTTCAGGACTAAAATTTATTTGATCAATTTAAAGGAATTAAGAAATGAATTTTGAAACAAGTACAAATCAGAGATTTCAAAGTTTCAGAGCTTCGAGTCGACACCTAGACAGTCTTGAGCCGACCCCATGGCCAATTCAATTTTAATCTAATTTTTGATACGTTCCGGAGCCGACACCTAGAGTTTCGGAGCCGACACCTAGAGTTTCGAAGTCGACACTTACAGTGTCTGGAGCCGACTCTGATGCGGGGACAGAACGCTTATTTTTTGAGCATCCTGGAGTTGACACCTACAGAATTCGGGAGCCGACACCTGACGATGGCGAGCCAACACTAACTTTTTCGGAGCCGACTCCTCAACGAACTCAGAAATTTCTATTTTTGGTAAAACGATCTGGAGCAGACACCTAAAAAGTTGGAGCCGACTCCAACCTAACTGGGATGGAAATTTAAAATGCCAGATCAGCTTTAACGGTAATATTTCTATTTTACCTAATTTCTAATGGACATATTTTGTTTTTAGGTACACTCCAACGGCTAGTTTCATCCCAAAAACGAATTGAAAAAAATCTATAAAAAGGTGGAAAAACACCCGTGTTGGAGAGATTGTTGAGAATTTGTTGCCCCAATCTTATTGATTTTGATGATTACCAAAAGCCATGAGTATATTAAAAGATGTAATGAGTTTATTTATATGAGCAATGAATTTATTTAGAACAATGAATGAGAATGTTAAAGTATTACTTTAATCAATTTGAAAGTAACTTCAAGCTCCATGTTTAAGCTTTCAAAAAGAAATTTTATACTTCATATTTTAATCAATGAGTTTTTTGGAACATTTCTTGAATTGATTCCTAATGTCAATTTTATTATATTCAAGTCAAAAAATGATTTAAAATGAATCTGGAACGAATTTCAAGTCAATCAGAAAATTCTCTGATTTTTGATACGTTCCGGAGCCGACTCTAGAGTTTCAGAGTCGACTCCACTCAGTATACAGAAATGACTGTCTGTCTCGAGTCGACCCCTGTGATTTCTGAGTCGACCCCCGATTCTGTCGAGCCGACTCCATGACTGTGTGAGTCGACTCCGCTCAGACACCAGAGGTGTTTTTCTGAGCATTTCGCGAGTCGACCCCCAACTTTTCATGAGTCGACCCCCGACTGTCAGGAGTCGACACTTTATTTTTGATGAGTCGACCCTTTGACTTTCTGAGTATTTCTATTTTTGGTATCTCGACTTCGAGCCGACTCGCAGAAAGCAGGAGTCGACTCCAGCAAATCTGGGCGAAATTTTTGAATGCCAACTCAGCGTCAACGGTAAGATTTTTAATTAACGGCTATTTTTCTTTGTTTCTAACGGCTATATTTTTGCAGAATCTATAAATAGAGAAGCCGTTTTCAAATCAAAAATACAAAAGAGATATTCAAAGAAAAGAAGAGAAAAAGGAAAAACAGAGCTTCATTGAAAAAATCGAGATTCAAAATAGAGTGAAAGAAAAAGTGAAATCAAAGGAGATTCTGTGCTCAAGCTCAACAATCCAAGGAAGCTTCAGAAGAAAATCCAAGAGCTATTCAAGAGCAAATCAAGAGATTTCACATTCAAAGAAAGGCTCAAATCAACTCCAAGTTTCCGTGAAGAATCCGAGCTGAGGCCCGATTCACACTTCAAAGGAGTTGAGGAAAAGAAGAAAAGCTCAAAGCCAACCAACTCAAATCAGGCTTTTCTAAACTTTTTCTTATTTGTTATCTGCTCATTAAGGAGCTTTGTAACAAAAACTATTTCTATTCTTTGTGTCTAGTTCAATCTGAGGGATTGAACTAGTGGAGGTAGTTTACCTCGGTACAAGCTTGGTATAGCTTGTGTTAGGGTTTTTGTGCTGGTGAGCCCGTGTAAAACCAGCTGGGTTCGTTGTGATCCCGGGAAAACAACAAGTTTGAGTTGTGAGCTTGTAAAACAACTCGGCTGTAATCTAGGAAGATTATAGTGTGGACCCAAGTGAATCTTGGGAGTGGACGTAGGTGTTGGATACACCGAACCACTATAAAATTTTGTGTTTGCCGTGCTTTCATTGTCTCTTCTCTATCTCTTTTTATTTGTTTGTATTTAATTGTTTCCTTCATTATCTTAAGCAAAATTTTTAAAAGGCTTAAATTTTTAAGAACCCAATTCACCCCCCCCTCTTGGGTTGCCATCTGGGCCAACAATTGGTATCAGAGCTAGTGCTCATTTAGAGTTTGATCACACGATCAAGAGCTAAAGTCCAAATGGCAACACAAGTGGTTCAGTTTTGCTGAAGGTCATTCTACGAATAGACCTCCACTTTTTAATGGTTCAAACTATTCTTATTGGAAAGCTAGAATGAGGATATTCATTCAAGCTTCTGATTATGAATTATGGGGTGTTATAATTAATGGACCTAGTACACCCACACACCTTATTGATGGCACTATTGTTCCAAAGCCCGAAAGGGATTGGAATGATAATGATAGGAAGATGGCTCAACTTAATGCCAAAGCCATTAATATCTTATATTGTTCCTTAGATTCAAATGAATTCAACCGCATCTCTACTTGTAATTCGCTAAAGAAATATGGGATAGGTTGGTTACCCATGAAGGAACAAACCAAGTAAAAGAATCAAAGATAAATATTTTGTTCATAAATATGAATTGTTTACATGGAACAATCTGAAACCATCACATGCATGTTCACTA
This sequence comes from Calamus simplicifolius, assembly GCA_900491605.1. NCBI lineage: Eukaryota > Viridiplantae > Streptophyta > Magnoliopsida > Arecales > Arecaceae > Calamus > Calamus simplicifolius. The sequence goes on along the minus strand of UESW01001667.1, from coordinate 21,164 downwards.
GATTTACCGATATTGTGAATGGTTTGAAAAGTCTTGGAAAAGTTTATACTAATGCTGAACTTGTTCGCAAAATACTCAGGTCATTGCCAAGATCGTGGGAAGCAAAAGTCACAGCAATCCAAGAAGCCAAAGACCTCAATGCACTACCCTTAGAGGAGCTTCTAGGATCTCTCATGACCCACGAATTGACAATGAGGCAGCATGTGAGGAGGAACAAAAAGAAGAAAAATTGCCCTCAAAGGCTGCAAAAGAAGAAGAGAGCAGCAGTGATGATGATGATGATGATGAAGAACTGCTCTCTTGGCCAAGAAATTTAAAAGATTTATGAGGAGAAAGAAACCCTTCCACAAAAGAAATTTGGAATAAGTGGAAGGAGAAAAGGATAAGAAAAGACAAGGACAAAGAAAAAGAGAAAGACCCCTTGATTGTTATGAGTGTAAGAAACCGGGGCACTTTAGATATGATTGTCCAATTGAAAAAGCCTACAAAAAAAAGAAGAAGGCATATGTGGCAACATGGAGTGACAGCGAGGAATCTTCTTCCGAAGAAGAAGAACAAAAGGAAGTTGCAAATATGTTTTATGGCGGACGACAACGATGAGGTAAGTTCCGAAACCCTTGATGAATTTGCTTTTGATGAATGTTTGAGCTTTTAATGAACTTGTAGATTTTAATTTTGAAAAAGAAATACAAATTTGAAAAATGAAAATTTAACTTTCATTAAAGAAAAGGAAGATCTTAATAATGAAGTTAAGAAACTTAAATCTGAAAATGAATTTTTAAAAGAAAAGAATTAAAAATGAAAATGATAAACTAAGGAAAGAGGTTGAAAAATATAAGAACATGTTGATAATTTACTTAAGCTCAACTAAATTAACATGTTTTAGATAGTCAAAAAGCTGTTTTTGACAAAGCTGGATTAGGGTATAACACTTTAAGAAAACAAAAATCACTAAAAAATATTTTGTGTGCTAACCAAAGTAATATTACTTGTTTTAAATGTAATCAAAAAGGACACAAATCTTTGAATGTAAAATTTAAAACCAACAAAAATTAAATATTAAAGGGAAGAAAATATGGGTTCCGAAAGGAACAATTTTTGTTGCTACTAACCATGAAGGACCCAAGAAAGCTTGGGTACCTAAACATAAAGTTTGATATCATTGCAGGAATGTCTTGTGGCCAAAAGATCAAAGAGAAAGTGGTATCTTGATAGTGGCTGCTCAAGACATATGACGGGTGACAAAGAAGAATTCATCACCCTTGAAGAAAAGAAAGGAGGAGTTGTTACATTTGGCGATAATGGTAAAGGTCAAATTTGGGCCTTGGTAAATTCGCATAACTCCATCCATATATATTGAAATGTACTTTATGTTGATGGTTTAAAGCATAACTTAATTAGTATAAGCCAATTATGTGATAAAGGTTTTAAAGTATCATTTGAATCTTCTTATGCACTGTACTAATCCCATTGATAATAGCATTGTTTTTACTGGTTATAGATTTGGCAATGTATACTTGTTGACTTAGACAAATTTCTAAAGTAGTCATTGCTTAATTGCTGATAATGCTAATATGAATGATATTGGTTGGTTGTGGCATCGTAGATTAGGTCATGCAAGCACACACCTTATTTCAAAACTAATTAAAATGGATTTAGTCAAAGGTTTACCTAAATTAGATTTTGAAAATAACAAAATATGTGATGCATGTCAATTTGGAAAACAAACAAGAAGTTCTTTTAAATCTAAAAATGTTGTTTCAACTTCTAGGCCATTAGAGCTACTTCACATGGACCTTTTTGGACCAACTAGAACCACAAGTCTAGGAGGAAAGAAATATGGTCTTGTGATAGTAGATGATTACTCTAGATATCACTTGGGTAATGTTTTTAGCTCACAAAGATGAGACTTTCTCGATATTCTGAAATTCTTCAAGAAAGTCACAAATGAGAAAAACACTACCATAGTGTCTCTAAGAAGTGATCATGGAACTGAATTTGAAAATCACTTATTTGAAAATTTTTGCACTGAAAATGGTATTAATCATAATTTTTCTGCACCTAGGACCCCACAACAAAATGGTGTAGTTGAAAGAAAAATAGGACTTTAGAAGACATGGCCCGTACCATGCTATGTGAAAGTAAACTACCAAATACTTTTGGGCGGAAGCTATTAACACAGCATGTTACATCCTAAATAGAGCCTTAATAAGACCAATATTAAAGAAAACACCTTATGAATTATGGAATGAAAGAAAACCCAACATTAAATATTTTCATGCATTTGGTTGTAAATGTTTTGTTCACAATAATGGTAAAAATAATTTAGGAAAATTTGATGCTAAATCTGATGAAGGAATATTCTTAGGATATTCAACAACTAGTAAAGCATATAGAGTATTTAACAAGAAAACTTAGTTGTTGAAGAATCCATTCATGTAGTTTTTGATGAATCTTTAGCAACTCGTTCTGAAAAATTTGATGATGAGGAAGATACAAACATAATTGAAAAAGATCTTGAAAAATTAAATATTGATGTATCTTTAGATCATGAGCAAGACGCTAAAGATAATGATTCACCTAAGGATGATGATACTAACACTAATCATAATGATGTAGATCTTCCTAGAGATTGGAGATATGCTTATAGTCACCCTAAGGAATTGATTATAGGTGATCCATCTCAAGGAATAAGAACTAGATCATCTATGAGAAATATTAGTAATCATCTTGCATTTGTATCACAAATTGAACCTAAAACTATTGAAGAAGCTGAAAAAGATAATAATTGGATGTTAGCAATGCAAGAAGAATTAAATCAATTCACTAGAAATAATGTATGGACTTTAGTAGAAAGACCTAAAAATCATTCTGTTATAGGATCAAAATGGATATTTAGAAATAAACTAGATGAAAATGGCATAGTAATTAGAAACAAAGCTAGATTAGTTGCAAAAGGATATAATCAAGAAGAAGGTATTGATTTTGATGAAACCTTTGCACCAGTAGCTAGATTAGAAGCCATTAGACTATTACTTGCATTTGCATGTCACATGAATTTTAACTTATTTCAAATGGATGTAAAAAGTGCTTTTCTAAATGGATTTATAAATGAAGAAGTATATGTAGAACAACCACCAGGTTTTGAAGATCATGAATTTTCAAATCACGTTTTTAAATTGCACAAAGCATTATATGGTTTGAAACAAGCACCTAGAGCTTGGTATGATAGATTAAGTAAATTCTTAATTGAAAATGATTTTATAAGAGGAAATGTTGATAAAACATTATTTTTGAAAAGAAAAAGTAAAGATTTATTAGTAGTTCAAATATATGTTGATGATATTATTTTTGGTGCTACTAACAATCTTCTATGTCAAGAGTTTGCTAAGTTGATGCAGGGCGAATTTGAAATGAGCATGATGGGAGAACTCAACTTCTTCCTTGGACTCCAAATCAAACAAAGCAAAGAGGGAATCTTTATCAACCAAACAAAGTACACAAGAGAAATTCTAAAGAAGTTTGGTATGGAATCAATCAAACCCCTCGGAACACCAATGAGTCCTTCATGCAAGCTGGACAAAGATGAAGAAGGTAAGAAGGTTGATCAAAAATATTATCGAGGTATAATCGGATCCCTACTTTACTTAACTGCAAGTAGACCAGATATAATGTTTGCTGTTTGCTTATGTGCTAGATTTCAGTCTGAACCTAAAGAATCACATTTAATTGCTGTTAAAAGAATACTAAGATACTTAAGTGGAACAAAAAATGTAGGTTTATGGTATTCTAGAGACTCAACATTAAACTAATTGCATACACTGATTCTGATTATGCTGGATGTAAGTTAGATAGAAAAAGCACAAGTGGTGCATGCCAATTCTTAGGAAGTAACTTAATCTCATGGTTTAGCAAAAAGCAAAATTCAGTTGCATTATCAACTACTGAAGCTGAATATGTTGCAGCTGGAAGTTGCTGTGCTCAAATCCTATGGATTAAGCGACAACTTGAAGACTATGGTATCACACTTGATAAAACACCTATAAAATGTGATAATACAAGTGCAATCAATCTAACGAAAAATCCAATTCAACACTCTAGAACAAACACATAGAAATTAGATATCATTTTATAAGAGAACATGTTGCAAATAATGAAATATGTCTTGATTATGTAATACTGAAGAACAATTAGCTGATATATTTACAAAACCCTTGAGTGAAGAAAGATTCTGTTATCTTAGAGGAGAGTTAGGGATTTGTGATCCATTAGAATGAATTTGAAACCCCTAAGGAAAATTTATCTAAATTCTTTCAAATCCTTGATCTTTAAGGAAATCTTATCTAGAATTCATATCTAATTGATCTATTAAATTCCAATGATTATTTTATCAATTTTTAAGATCATTATCCGGACACATTTCAGAAACTTTTGTCTTCTGAGTCGACTCTTGATATGTGACTGTCCGGAGTCGACCCCTCGCTTTGCGGGAGCCGACTCGAAGTGGTCCCAGGTCGATTTATCTAGGGCAGAGTCGACTCGCCGTTCATTTCTATCGTCTCAATCTCTCCAAATACTCTCTCCAAAATATTTCCTGACCTTCCAAATCCCAAAAATCCCTGATTAACCCTTCCAATAGATCAATGGCCCCTAAAACTCGAGGATCTAACCTTGGTGCGGCCGGAGTAAAGAGGAAGAGAGCGGTGAGGAAGACCGTGAGGCGTCCTGTTCGTGAGCCTTCACCGAGCTTGGATTCAACCTCATCTCTTCGACCCTAGTGCTTCTCCATCTACGGCTCCATCACAGGTAGATAGACTTGGAGGGATTTCTTTTGGGAAGGCAGTTGATTGAGATGGGTTGGGAAAAGATTTGCTCTTTAGATTGTCCTACCTACCCAGCCTTGTCAAGGAATTTTATAAGAATCTATCTAGAGGAGATAATGGACTTGTAAGCATGTGAGAGGAAATAGAATTTCAGTGACAGTGGATTTGCTTTCTAGATTATTGAATCTTCCAGTGTCAGGAACATCTACATTTTCTTCTGAAGACAGAAGCCCAGCTCTTTCTAGACTGCTTAACAGGGAGATTGTCGGTTTTGAGGAAGTTTTTGCTAATCAGTTATCCTTAGAACTGAGACTTCTCCACAACATCTGTAGTAGAATCCTTTTCCCCAAGATTGGGAGGTTTGATTATGTTTCAGAAAGAGATATTTTGTAATGGATGCAATTGTGACGGGTAAACCCATTAACCTTCCTAGTATGATTTTATGGTATATTGCCGACTGTGGAGGTAAGAGAAAATCAAGTTTGCCCTATGGCATGATTCTTACCAAAATTTTTCAGAGCCAAGGGATTGTCATTTCAGATAGTGAGCCTATGAGGAACTTAAGACACACAGATTTTTACAGTTTGGCCACTATACATAGAATGGGTTTTTAAGAGAAATGGAGATGGGAAAGGAAAGGTTTGATGGAAGATAGAGCCGCGGACACTGAGGCACCGGGACCATCAGTCAGACATTCTTCGCCTGCACCTCCGAGCTCTCCTATTCCTGCTCCTGCCCCTACCCCTGCTCCGTTGTTTGATCAGCATCATCTTCATCTGTTGGCTTCACAGAACTTCAGTTAAGGCAGCTTAAAGGCCTTCTTGATGATCAGTCAGATAAATTAAAATCAGAGTTTGAAAACAAGTTTATGAATCTCAAGGAAACTCTTTACTCTTTGGATGACCGGATCACCAAGATAGAATCAACCCTTAGCAATTCATCTGAGTCTTTAAGTGGAGACCTAAAGAACATATTTGAAGAACTTAAAGACGTCTGCGGAGATGGTGAAACATATGCTAAATGCAATGCTGAACTCCAAGATAAAATTTTGACTGCTTGCACTTTTGTTGATGAGAGACTGAAGGACTATGTGAAGATACAAACAGATGGAATGAAAAATATATAGATCACTTAACTAGGATTGTAAGGACTCACTTTTGATGTATTAGATACTTAGTCCTTACAATGTAATGAAGTTTATATTATGTTTTACATTTTATACTTTGATGTAATGAAAAGTCTATTTTGAATTGTCAATGTAATCTGAGTCTTATGTATTTCTTCCTTTTATCAATGAATGAATGATTTTGTTAAATCAAATCTTGAATGAATGAATGAATGATTATGTTTGATGCATCTCTACCTTTTTGTTGATAACAAAAAAGGGGGAGAGTTTTATAGTTTTATAACTGTATATGCATATGGGAGAAATTAATTAATCAAATGATATTAAAATGATTGAATGAATGAGATAAATAATTAAATGAATGGGATATTTATTTGAGTTTCATAGGGGGAGCTACCTCATTCAGGGGGAGCCTAAGCCTAACTATGAAAATAAAATAAATTCTCTAATCAATCATGCATAAACTCAATGTTTTTGTCATCATCAAAAAGGGGGAGATTGTTGGGAGATTGTTGAGAATTTGTTGCCCCAATCTTATTGATTTTGATGATTACCAAAAGCCATGAGTATATTAAAAGATGTAATGAGTTTATTTACATGAGCAATGAATTTATTTAGAACAATGAATGAGAATGTTAAAGTATAACTTTAATCAATTTGAAAGTAACTTCAAGCTCCATGTTTAAGCTTTCAAAAAGAAATTTTATACTTCATATTTTAATCAATGAGTTTTTGGAACATTTCTTGAATTGATTCCTAATGTCAATTTTATTATATTCAAGTCAAAAATGATTTAAAATGAATCTGGAATGAATTTCAAGTCAATCAGAAAATTCTCTGATTTTTGATACGTTCCGGAGCCGACTCTAGAGTTTCAGAGTCGACTCCACTCAGAATACAGAAATGACTGTCTGTCTCGAGTCGACCCCTGTGATTTCAGAGTCGACCCCCGATTCTGTCGAGCCGACTCCATGACTGTGTGAGTCGACTCCGCTCAGACACCAGAGGTGTTTTTCTGAGCATTTCGCGAGTCGACCCCCAACTTTTCATGAGTCGACCCCCGACTGTCAGGAGTCGACACTTTATTTTTGATGAGTCGACCCTTTGACTTTCTGAGTATTTCTATTTTTGGTATCTCGACTTCGAGCCGACTCGCGGAAAGCAGGAGTCGACTCCAGCAAATCTGGGCGAAATTTTTCCGAATGCCAACTCAGCGTCAACGGTAAGATTTTTAATTAACGGCTATTTTTCTTTGTTTCTAACGGCTATATTTTTGCAGAATCTATAAATAGAGAAGCCGTTTTCAAATCAAAAATATACAAATAGAGAGATATTCACTTCAAGAGAAAAGAAGAGAAAAATCGAAAAACAGAGCTTCATTGAAAAAATCCAGATTCAAATAGAGTGAAAGAAAAAGTGTGAAATCAAAGGAAGCTCCTTCTGTGCTCAAGCTCAACAATCCAAGGAAGCTTCAGAAGAAAATCCAAGAGCTATTCAAGAGCAATCAAGATCTTCACATTCAAAGAAAAGCTCAAATCAACTCCAAAGTTCATCCGTGAAGAATCCGAGCTGAGGCCCGATTCTACACTTCAAAGAGTTGAGGAAAAGAAGAAAAGAAGAAAAGCTCAAAAGCCAACCAACTGCAAATCAGGCTTTTCTAAACTTTTTCTTATATTTGTTTATCTGCTCATTAAGGAGCTTTGTAACTGAAAAAAATATTTCTATTCTTTGTGTCTAGTTCAATCTGGGGGATTGAACTAGTGGAGGTAGTCTTACCTCGGTACAAGCTTGGTAAAGCTTGTGTTAGGGTTTTGTGCTGGTGAGCCCTTGAAAACCAGCTGGGTTCGTTGTGATCCCGGAAAACAACAAGTTTGAGTTGTGAGCTTGTAAAACAACTCGGCTGTAATCAAGGAAGATTATAGTGTGGACCCAAGTGAATCTTGGGAGTGGACGTAGGTGTTGGATACACCGAACCACTATAAAATCTTTGTGTTTGCCGTGCTTTCATTGACTCTTTCTCTATCTCTGTTTTATTCACTGCACTTTGTATTTACATTGCCTTTACTTCATTCATCTTAAGCAAAATTTTTAAAAGGCTAATTTTTAAAGAACCCAATTCACCCCCCCCCCCTCTTGGGTTGTCATCTGGGCCAACAACCCGTTTGAAATAGAGAGAAAAAAGAGACAAAAAATTAAAAATATTTCAAATCAAAATCCGAGAAACCCTGAGCCTGAAATCCAAGAGAAAATCCTTCAAACTCAAATCCTTCCACTCCAAAAAGCTCAAAGAGGAATCCAAGGCGTCTCAAATCAAAAATCGGTTGATTTTCCAAATTGAAGTAAAAGCTCCATTTCTTCCATTTCCAATATTCTCAACTGCAATGACTGTAAGGGACTAAAGCTGAGCTTGATTCATCATTCCAAAGGGAGAAGAGAAAAAGAAGAAAAGAAGAAAAGCTCAAAGCCAAACAACTTCAAATCAGGCTTTTCTAAACTTGTTTACTTATTATTGAATATTTGCTCATTGAGGAGCTGTGTATCTTTGAGAAAACTATATTCTTTTTGTTTGTGCCTAGTTCAATCAAGGGGATTGAACTAGTGGAGGTTGTATACCTCAGGTCAAGCTAGAATAGCTTGAGTTTAGGATTGTGTGCTGGTGAGCCCGAAAAACCGGCTGGGTTCGTTGTGATCCCGGGTAAAACAACAAGTTTGGGTTGTGAACTTGTAAAACAACTCGGCTGTAATCGAGGAGATTATAGTGTGGACCCAAATGGATCTTGGGAGTGGACGTAGGTGTTGGATACACCGAACCACTATAAAATCTTTGTGTTTGCCGTGCTTCTATTGTCTCTATCTCTATCTCTATCTTATTGATTGTGCTTTATATTTGCATTGCATTTACTTTCATTCATCTTAAGCAAACATTTTTTTTGGAAGTTAAATTTTTTAAAGAACCCAATTCACCCCCCCCCCCCCCTCTCGGGTTGTCATCTGGGCCAACAGTTTCCTCCGTAGCCTCATCTGGATCCAAGTTGTTCAGATCTTCAAGGTTACGAACTCTCTTCGCCTTGTCCTTGCAGTCTTGAAAACCGATGTTGTATGCAAAGGCGGTGGCCTTGGCTAGCTCTTCGCCAAAGCTAGCAGATTGGCAGAAATTTTCCACTGCCTCGGCGGCCCTAGTCTCTACCGCTACCACCACCACCTTCATCTCGGCCACTTTAACATCTGAGCAACGGGCCATCTCCTCGGCGTTTTCTGCCCGCTTCTTAGCTGTGCCTCTTAGAGTGTTGGCGGTCTTCAAGCTGCTTCGACACACCAACAACTCCATCTCCACTCGTTTATAACTATCTTTGGCAGCACGTGCTGCCTCTGAAGCTTCCTTGGCCCTCTCTGTTTGGGCCCGGCCCTTGACTAGGGCCACTTCTAGAGCCTCCTTGGCCCTCTTCACTCGGGCCTCTCCTTCGGCCCTCTCGGCAAGGGTGGCTTCTAAAGCTCTCTCCGCCTTCTTTGCCCGGGCATGGGCTTGGGGAACTTCTTTTTGTGATTGGCCAAGATCAGCCTTGGCCTGGGAAAGGGCACTCTTTAGAGCAGCCAAGGAATTTACCGCCTGCATGAAAAGTTACTGTCAGGGTAAGATTATAAATAAAAGGAAGTCAGTCTCAAGTTTTTGAATACCTACCCAAAGATGAGCTACAAAGGCCTTCCGAAAAAAGGAGGAGGTCCTCTACTCTTGGAGAGCTCTCTAGAGCTCAGGCATGCACACATGTGCCATTGTCCGCACCGCCCAGTGCCCCTCACGCTCAAGGAGGGCTTTGAAAGAGAGAGCGATGGCTTCGTCCTTGGCGGCATCGGCAGGCTCCGAAGCTGATGGCGTAGTATCGGGGGCCGATGGCATCCCCTCCGTCTGCTCCACTGCCCTGGGGGGCTCTTCATTCGCCGCCACTTCTGCTCGTGGAGCAGCCTCGGGAATCGAGTCTGGGGTTGGCTCAGTTACCCTCGCTTCTGGAACAGCCGGTGGCGATGGCAGCACTCCAGCCCCTGGCCCCTTTGGGGGAGTATCTGCTGTGAGGTCGACATATGCCTCCCTCTCTATTCGAGGCCGGCGGGTGAGTGGAGTTGGAGATCGGGATCGTGCCGGTGATGGCGACCGAGGCCTCTTCCTTAGCACCTCGGCCTCTCTAGTCTTTTCTTTGGCCTTCTCGGCCTCGGTCTTCTTTCTGGCCGCCTTGGCTACGGCCCTTTTCTCGGCGGCAGAGGCTCCATCCGCCCTAGCCCTCCTTTCCTCGGCTCCTGCCTTTCTCACCTTTTCAATGATGGTAACATATCTGCACATGGCAAAAAGACTATGTAAAAAAAAAGAGAAAAGGAAGGAGGTGAGTGAATCATGGCTGCTCACCACCAGACGGAATGAGGCCGGCAAGTTGGAGATTTGCCTTGGCCAAAAACTGGTTGCATCGAGGGATGTCAGCAGTTAGAAGTTGCCCGAATGCCACCCGGTCCCTCGGGAGTATGGAAGAATCATTCCCTAGACCCCTCTCACCCCTCCGACATCGGCGAAGAAGAATGTATCCTTCCACCCCTTAATGGATGTAGGAAGGTATAGCTTAAGGGCTCTAGTGGGTCTAGGTGCAAAGGACCACCACCCCGCTTGCTTGCGGAGGGTGTAAAAGCTGCGGAACAAGGAAATGCTAGCTTCTATCCTGTGGAGGTGACAAAGTACTAAGAAGCCAACAATAGTTCGAATGAAATTCGGGACTAACTGTGCTGGCGCTATGGAATATCTGTCTAAAAGGTTGATGATGAAAGAATGAAGGGGTAGCCGAAGCCCAGCCTTGAAGAAGACTCCATACAAGGCAACTCTCTCGGGATGGGAGGAAATCACCATGTCTTTGGGAATAGGACGGAATAAACGCATGTCGGTGGGAAGACTATATTTGGCCCTAAGGTTTACTATGTCCTGAACAGTCATAGTGGAGGCAGTCCACTCGGGGGACTCCCGTACAATGGAAGATGAGCCAGCGATGGCCGGACGGCGCCGGATTGGGGCCCGATGACGGTCGAATGAATCTCGGCCGGGATTGTCCGGCTGCTCGCTGCTGTTTCAGTGGAACGTGGTCAGAGAATGAAGACGACCAGCTGGATGCTGGAGAAGAGGAGGGTTGTGAAAGATTGGGGGAATAACCCCCAGAATTGTAGATTGAGCAAGAAAGAGAGGAAGAAACCATGGAGGCTAAAATGGACTATCCTGAAGAATCTGAGAACCCGAGATTGAAGATGAAGAGCTCGGGAAGAAGGAACGAGGGTGGAAGATGAACATGCACTTGAATAGAATCAGGAGGAAGAAGGAAGCAAAATGCAGTAAAAGTAAAAAAACCGAGGTCGGGGATGACTCCTCCCTTTTATAGCCTCGTTTCAAATCATCTCGCCATCTCCAATTTTGCTACGTGCCCGCTCGCCACTGGGAATCATTTCGGAAACCACCCGATGCGCAGAACGCGAGGAACACTACCAATGATAGGACAGTGGTGACCTCACCCCAATGATGGTGCCCGCCTTTTTCGCAGCTCCATACCCGAGGGAAATCCCCCTCGATCTCAATGGCTAGAGTGGATGAGGCGATGGCGTTGCAGTGCCCGATGCCTCATCAAAGAAGGAACGGCCCTTGGAGATGTGTCCTTTTCATAGCCGCTGGCGCTTGAGGATCAACCACCAGGTGATATAATGCCCCTTTCGCTGGTGATTGCATGCCCACCCATCTCAGAGGCGGGGGGCATCTGATGTGGCTGATCACACCCCCAGACGGTGGAGTAACAGTACTCTGCACAGCTCTTGGAGCCAAGTAATAATTTGGCAGTCAATCCCAGCCTCGGCCTCGGCTTCGGCCTCGGACCATGGCCTCAGCCTCAACTTCAGACTCGGACCACGGCCTCGGCTTCGGCCTTGGACCCCACCTCAGCCTTGGTCGTGGACTGTGCCTCAGCTCCAACATCGTCCTTGAGTCTTGCCTCGCCTCGGCCTCGAGTCTCGCCACAACATCGGCCTCGAGTCTCGCCTCGGCCTCGACCTCGAGTCTCGCCTCGGTACACTTTTGGCCTATAGTCTCAGCCGTAGAACTGACCTTGAATATTGTACCCAGTGGTTTAAAATGCCTAGGACTGCTACGTGGCCCGCCAACTCATTTTTCTTTTGCCAAGATCATGGGTGGTTATCGAAATACTCTGGGCAGTCCTCGATATTCAGGGCACGCATTTAGCGGCTATTCGCCTATCTACCGTTTACGGAGCCGATCTTGGTAGAAGATGTAACCCCCGAGACCTTAATTACCTGGTTTGTGAAATTTAGCGTAGGATCCCTGGGACGGGTGACGCTTGGGATTCCTACGGTTTCACGTGGAGATTAAGTTTACAATTCCGCGTAACAAATGGGTTTCCGGAGTCTCTTTACGAGGCGGCACGTGAGGATTAAATATGAAGGAGGAGGACTCCTTCCTTCACACTGGCGCGCTTCCTCCTCAGGTACGTTCCCTTGCCCATCCTCTTAATGCCAGAGAGAGAGAGAGAGAGAGAGCCTGAGAGAGAAATAGTCGGGAAGAGAGAGAGAGAAAGAGAGCCAGAGAGAGAGAGAAAGAGAACCAGAGAGAGAGAGAGAACCAGAGAGAGAGAGAGAGAGATCGGCACGGTTCACTGTGCCGATCCTTGGTTCAGGCCCGGCGGCATGCCCGTCGCCTGACCGGGCCTGAGGATTGGCCGGTGACCTCCACCGGCACCGAGCATGCGTCCGGTGGAGGTCCGGCCGGCCCTGGTGGCTGGCCGAGCTGCCGGCACCGTGCGCACTGTGCGGGTGAAAAGAGAGAAAGAGAGGGAGAGAGAGAGAGAATTAAGGAGAGTGAGAGAGAGGGGACGCCGCGGCCGACTCTGGTCCGGCCAACGGCGGCCGGACCGGCCCCAATTTAGCCGGATTCGACGCCGGCGCGGAGAATTTCAGTGGGAGCAGCGGAGAGAAAGAGAGAGAGGGAGAGAAATTGAGAGAGAGTGGGAGGAAGGAGGCCGGCCGCAGCGGCGTCCGGCTCCGACCCGGCCTCCGGTGGTCAGGCCGGACGGGATTAGGCCGGCGGCAGCCCTGCCGCCGGCCAGAGGCTGTCCCCTGGTTCGGGCGAAACAAGGGAGCGGGGGTTGGATGTTGGCCATGGGCCGGCTGGGCCGGCCTGGTTTGGGCCTTTTGGGCCATGCAGCGAGCAGTTTTGGGGCTGATTTTTGGGCCCCGTAACGGGCCGGGATTAACAAAAAAATTATATGGCTAGAATCTGGGTTAATTCTAGTTTCTTGGGGTATTTTACTTCCCCAATTGGGTATGTATAGTGGGAGATATTCGAGCCCAAAGTTGGGCCCGTGAACTAGTCTGGGTAGAATTCCAAGGGTCATTTTAATATTCGTATTCTAATAAATTAATTGTGTAAATGATCCTGTAGGTGCTCAGACATCTGACTAGCTGATATATACCTGTTGGATTGCGTACTGAGGTAAGTAAGCTAGTTATCAGTATTTAATAAATGATTTTATTCATTATATGAATATTTAAATTGTGAATTATATTGTGACATAAAGAATTGTTATGGATATTGGCTAAATTGTAAGTAGATGAATATTATGAACACATGGTTGTTTATGTGCTATGATTTCATATGTAGATGCTATGCATGAGAAATGCAGTTTTATGACATTGATGTGATATATTACATGCAATTGTTCAGTAAGTATAATCCACTGTTTATGCAATATAGAGATGTTATTGATATGTTTGTGCATGATGTGAGGTACTGTTATGTGTCGCTGCGGTTCTCTTTTATCTGAACCAAGCCTGGTTCATCTGAACCAAACCTGGTTCGTTTGAACCGGTTACTACAGAAAGCGAACGGTTGGATATGCTAAACCGTCATGCATATGCCACTAGATTGACTTTGGATGGACTCTAGATTGATTTGCCTATATACGGATCTAGAAAATAATTGATAAAATTATTGTTGCATGGCGAGTTCTTGTAGTCTCAAAAAAAAAAAAAAAAAAAAAATCATGATGTTTGGACCTGCATTTAGATCGAGTTGTGACTTTTTTTTCCTCAGAATTTCTACCTAAAGTGAAAGGTGGTTAGTTTTCACTGAAAATTAGATTGTACGGAGGTCTTTTGGAAATGGTTCTTTTGTTTTGTTTGTAATTTAGGAAAGAAGATAGGACTAGTGAATCAAATCTTAGTGGGATCAGGCCATCTCAGCTATCCCATTCTGTCTTAGAGAGATTCAGAGACCGATATTAGCCATCCTGTTCTAACCGATCTTGATTATAATATATTATAATATTAATTTTAAATAGATCTAATTTATTATAAATTATAACTTTTAAAGTTTGTTTAAAATTTAAATAAGATACTAAAGATTTACAAATAATTTTTTTTAAAAAAAAAAGCATTCAAGCATGTATTGAAATGCATGACCGAGTTAGAGATCAAAATGGGGTGGAATATAAGGCATCTCATTCACTAGAAAATTAGGATGCTTCTCTCCTGAGATTTAAAACCTCATATAGGAACTTGATACTTCACACAAAAGTGCCAAAATTAAGCATGATAAGGTATAGGCAGGCTGCATAGGATTTGTCTCATAGGCCAATTTAACTTGATACTTCACACAAGTTGTCATTATAGAAGTTTTCTAAGATGCTGTCTTTAATTAGTAGCTCACTTGGTTCATAAAGATAACCGCGACTTTTAGATCATCCTTGGTTTGCAGTTAGCTTGCTCATTAATCAAAATATTCTTAGAGAATTCCATTATTATTACAAAGAATATATGAGTTTTGATACTCTTTATCTTTTTTATTCTTGTTGAGAAATGTAGGGGAGTTAACCCCCCACCCAGCCAGCCTGCTGTAGGCAGGATTTGAACCCAGTCATTGGGTACCACAGTTCAATTTCTTTTCCAAACGTACTAGTTCTGAATGTTGATACTTTGAGTCAAAGATGAATTTTATGCTTCTTGTGCTGTTTAAATCCAACTTGCATACTTTATCAATAGTTTGCAATTGGTACTCACTGGTGGAGCAAAGGTATGCAAGTCTGGCAAACAATTTATAACGGTTATTGGGATAAGTATTTTTTTGTTCTCTATTTTACTTTTTGTTTTTTGTTTTTTTTCAATATAACTTGACCAATTTTAATTGCTCTATACCATTTCTAAGGCATGCTATGAATTCTTTTCTGGTGAATACATTGAAATTTTGCATTAGAGACCTCATAGACATCCATGTCTGTTGTTATAAAATATGCTCCACCTTATTTTAAGTAACATTGAAATTGAGATTACTTAATTATGTTTATTGTTAACAATAGAAAAAAAGATTTGTATTAATGATAAAAACAAATTCTATCTACAGTTCACTTGCCACAATAGCACTAATTTTAAGCTATCAGAGAAGATGTCAACCCTTACATTCCCCTCACATGCAGCCTGGACCACCCGTGTGAAGGCATAAATGAGTTGAACAACTCAAAATAACAAGTCAAGAATAGCTCAAGGCGATAATCATGAACAAGTAAACTTTGTCACTATAATTAGCATATATAGGTTATTGATAGAAAATCTGTAGCTTGGCATAAATTTAGAAATTCAGATAACCAATGAATTGACAACACAGTTCCATGACATGGTGATAGTATGTTCTAGAATATTATAAATATACAAGGATTTTTAGTGCAAAAAACCTGAATGTACAGCATGATTGGGTAACCGATAGTTAACATATTGTTTCATCTATTATGGAGTGAATGGCTATATATTATTAGATCGGATAAAAGCCTTCCTCCAAACAAGAAACATAATAGTTTCAAATTGCAATTGGGTAGAAAATAATTATTGTCCCAATGTATCTATTCAGGCAATTTTTCATCTACATTATCTATTATAAACATCTTCTTTACAGATCTATCATTTTAGTCACTTGGTGACCTGACCATCAGGCAGCATACTGATGTTCACTGTCAAGGATTAGAGAAGCATGGGAATCTTTGCCAATGCGTATAAGGTTTCTCTCACTCCACATTCACTAGCATGTTGCTGCAGTTGCATGGTCCCATTCATGATGAATTGATATATTTGTTGTTTCGCACGTGGGACAAGATAGAGGATTGAGAAACAAAACTCAAAAGGTCTCTAGACTACTAATTATAAGCAGAAAACTAAAAGTGATATGACTGATCCAACGTCATCAGGCAGGGTAACGGCAGTCAGTCATCCCCCCACCTCCGGCACCCCCTCGGGGTCGGGGTGGGGTCATCGTTTCCTAACCCCGGGGCCCCTACCAGCCTCGGGGTGAACGGTCATTTCCCCACCTCCGGCACCCCCTCGGGGTCGGGGTGGGGTCATCGTTTCCTAACCCCGGGGCCCCTACCAGCCTCGGGGTGAACGGTCATTCCCCACCTCCGGCACCCCCTCGGGGTCGGGGTGGGGTCATCGTTTCCTAACCCCGGGGCCCCTACCAGCCTCGGGGTGAACGGTCATTTCCCCACCTCCGGCACCCCCTCGGGGTCGGGGTGGGGTCATCGTTTCTAACCCCGGGGCCCCTACCAGCCTCGGGGTGAACGGTCATTCCCCACCCGGCACCCCCTCGGGGTCGGGGTGGGGTCATCGTTTCCTAACCCCGGGGCCCCTACCAGCCTCGGGGTGAACGGTCATTTCCCCACCCGGCACCCCCTCGGGGTCGGGGTGGGGTCATCGTTTCCTAACCCCGGGGCCCCTACCAGCCTCGGGGTGAACGGTCATTTCCCCACCTCCGGCACCCCCTCGGGGTCGGGGTGGGGTCATCGTTTCCTAACCCCGGGGCCCCTACCAGCCTCGGGGTGAACGGTCATTTCCCCACCTCCGGCACCCCCTCGGGGTCGGGGTGGGGTCATCGTTTCCTAACCCCGGGGCCCCTACCAGCCTCGGGGTGAACGGTCATTCCCCACCTCCGGCACCCCCTCGGGGTCGGGGTGGGGTCATCGTTTCCTAACCCCGGGGCCCCTACCAGCCTCGGGGTGAACGGTCATTTCCCCACCTCCGGCACCCCCTCGGGGTCGGGGTGGGGTCATCGTTTCCTAACCCCGGGGCCCCTACCAGCCTCGGGGTGAACGGTCATTTCCCCACCTCCGGCACCCCCTCGGGGTCGGGGTGGGGTCATCGTAACCCCGGGGCCCCTCACGGTTTCCCCACCTCCGGCACCCCCTCGGGGTCGGGGTGGGGTCATCGTTTCCTAACCCCGGGGCCCCTACCAGCCTCGGGGTGAACGGTCATTCCCCACCTCCGGCACCCCCTCGGGGTCGGGGTGGGGTCATCGTTTCCTAACCCCGGGGCCCCTACCAGCCTCGGGGTGAACGGTCATTTCCCCACCTCCGGCACCCCCTCGGGGTCGGGGTGGGGTCATCGTTTCCTAACCCCGGGGCCCCTACCAGCCTCGGGGTGAACGGTCATTTCCCCACCTCCGGCACCCCCTCGGGGTCGGGGTGGGGTCATCGTTCCTTAAACCCAGGGCCCCTACTGGCCTCAGGGTGCATGGTCGACATGCTATTCAACCGCCAAAGAAAACAGCAACTGTCAGCAGTACGGTGCTCACGCATGATCTCCGGCACATGGCTGTGCCTTGCCGTAGTACCATTTCGTACTCCTGTAAAATGTGCCCCGGTACGGAGGGTCATGTCTCATAACGATGTTTGGCGCATTGCACGCCTCTGTGCGCCACCACGCCTTACTAGGATGTACGACTCGCCGCCTCTAGCAATAGGAGCCCAGCACGTCCATCAAGACAGTACAAGAAAGGTCTTCCGAAGCTGCACGTGACGGTATTCAGACAGGTATAAAAGAGACATATTCAGGCTATAAGCCGGATCCGAACTCTGACTCTGAGCTTTCTCCTTTTGATAAAAACCCTAACTGCCCCAGCTTCTTCGGCGGGGGGTGGTTCCTTGTCTGAACCCAAGCCACTAACTTGATCGTCGGAGGGTCCCCACCGGTGCTACCGGTCCCCGGGGACTTTTCTTGCAGGATTTCCCGGAGCGAGACATCCGTCTTCCCCGACGTTCGAAGGCGGTGACTTGGCGTCATCAGATTGGCGCGCCAGGGGGGGGAGTGTAAGAGAGACTTCGAACCAGCGGCTTTCTTTCTTCGAGACCCTAAAGCCATGGTGACAACTCGAATGAAGGGAGCTTCAGCCGGTCGCGCTGGGAGGCAGCGCTGCGGGGCTGGTCCACCCGCGGAGGCCCCCCCAGCTCTCGTATCTTGTTTCCCAGAGCCTCCGAACCCCCAGGAGGCAGGGCCTTCTGCTCCGCAGAATGGCGCCCCTGCATCCGCTCCACAGCCACTTCAAGAAGATCGATTCGCTGACCTGGCCACCCAGGTCCAGTCGCTGGCAGCGGCGGTCAAAAGCATGCAGCAGCAGCAACAAGTAGCCTTGCGACAGCCGGAGCCGAGCCCATCTGTCCCAGGGGCGGTGCAGCCCAGTCAGCACTCCTCCCGCCGGAGGTCGCCCGTTCCTGCAGATCATCGCCACCGATCTCCAGCCAAGCCGCATCGCCGCGAGGCGTCCAAAAGGCCCCGGTCTCCTTCTCGCCACGCCAGCATCTCCTAAGCGACGGCACGGAAAGGAGGCGGAGCGCGCGCGCCGACATCGTCGCCTCCGCTCTTCTTCTGAGTCTTCAGGGGAGGGTTCCGTTGATGGCCGGATGCCTCGCCGAGCTGAGCGGCGACTCGAGGAGTGTAATCAGAAGTTGGAAGAACTTAGCCGTCGAATCACCCACCTGCCGGAGACTGATTACGACAGTCGGCCTCCCCTGTCCCGCCGCATCATGGAGGAGCCAATCTCTACCCGGTTCCGCCTTCCTCAGCTGGACCCTTATGACGGGACTACGGACCCCCTGGACCATTTGGAAAGTTACAAGGTGCTCATGCAGGTTCAGGGGGCCACAGACTCCCTTATGTGTGTGGCCTTCCCTGCTACTCTGAAAAAAGCTGCCCGGGCCTGGTACTCTCGCCTGCCGCCACGGAGCATCGACTCCTTTCGCCAGTTGGAGAGGGCTTTCCTGGCCCACTTTGACGCCTGCCGGAAGATCCCGAGGGTGGCGGACAGTCTATTTGCTGTCCAGCAGAAGAATGGCGAGTCCCTGCGAGACTACGTCGCCCGGTTTAAGGAGGCCGCCTGGAGGTATATAACTTGGAGGACTCAGTGGCTACCTTGGCTCTGAAGCGAGGGCTCCGCCCTTCCCGTTTCGCGTATTCTCTTGACAAGAAGCCACCGGGTTCCTACTCCGAACTCCTGATCCGCGCCCAGAAATACATCCGGGCAGATGAAGCTGACTTTTCTCGGCGTGAGGCCGGCGGGAACGTACCCCGGAAGCCAGCCCAGCCAGAACCTGCGGAAGCCCGCCCCAGGAGGCCCGAGCCTCCTCGTCGACCAGACAACCGCCCTCGACCTCCTGCACCAAGAGACGGGCCGTATACTCCGTTGCTTGCTCCCATATCCCAGATCCTGCTCGAGATCGAAGGGGAGCCTTACCTGCAACGTCCTCCTCCCATCAACCCGAAGATCCCCCGGAACAAGAGCCTCTACTGCCGCTACCACCGGGACCATGGCCACAACACCGACGACTGCCGGCAGCTGAAGAAAGCCATTGAAGATCTCATTCAACAGGGCCACCTGAGGAAGTTCGTCCAAAGGAACAACCCAGGAGCTCCCGGCCCATCAGCGCCTGCACCGCCGATGATTGATAACGCCCCGACGGAGAAGACGGTAGCGATGATCTCCTGGGGGGCAGGGGGCCCGCCGAAGAGACCGAGGGGGGAGGGGGGAGCGGAGGCTATAATTCCTTTTTTCGAAGAGGGCCTAGAGGGGGTTGTAAACCAAGATGATGATAGCGTCGTCGTATCCATGACGATCGCTAAGCACCCTGTAAAACGAATCCTGGTCGACAGTGGAAGTTCAGTAGATGTTTTGAACTACGACGCCTTTATTCGCATGAACCTGTCGCATGATTTACTTCAACCTGTCGTCACGCCTTTGATGGGATTCACGGGGGATTCTGTGAGGGTCGAGGGGGAGATTACTCTTCCTGTGACAGCCGGAATGGCTCCGTGCCAGAGCACTGTCCTTATAAAGTTTTTGGTGGTCCGTGTGCCCCTGGCGTACAATGCGATTCTTGGGAGGCCCGGGCTCAACCTCTTGGATGCCGTCATTTCCACCAAGCGACTCCTAGTGAGGTTCCCAACCACCAGCGGGATCGGCGAGATGCGAGGAGAGCGGGACCTGCCGGCGCTATGCTATCACTTGGCCCCAGTCCCCAGGGGGCAGTGCTTGCACCACCGTCGACATCGACATCGAAACTCTTGACCCACGGGACTTGGAGAGGAGGGGGGAACCGGCCGAGCGGCTGCTTACCTTCCCCCTCGGGGAGGACCCCGCGCAGACGGTTCGAGTCGGAGCTTCGCTTCCTGACGAAGCCCGTGACCAGCTCCTAACCTTTCTACGGGCCAACGCCGACGTCTTCGCGTGGTCAGCATCTGACATGCCCGGATCCCGGAGGAGGTGATTACACACCAGCTCAACATCCGACCAGAGTGCCGGCCCATCAGGCAGAAGAAAAGGAGTTTTGCTCCGGACCGGCAGAAGGCTGTCGACGAGGAGGTGCGGAAGCTGTTGGCGGCTGGCCACATTCGTGAGGTGCGCTACCCCGACTGGTTGGCGAATGTCGTGATGGTTCGGAAGGCCAGTGGGAGCTGGAGGATGTGTGTGGACTTCACCGACCT
Source organism: Calamus simplicifolius (assembly GCA_900491605.1). Classification (NCBI taxonomy): domain Eukaryota; kingdom Viridiplantae; phylum Streptophyta; class Magnoliopsida; order Arecales; family Arecaceae; genus Calamus; species Calamus simplicifolius. The sequence goes on along the minus strand of UESW01001667.1, from coordinate 395 downwards.
CAACAAGGCGTGCCCCAAGGACAGCTTTCCGCTCCCCCGAATCGACCAGCTGGTGGACGCCACTTCCGGGCACGGGACGCTCAGTTTCATGGATGCGTTCTCGGGGTACAATCAAATCAAGATGAGCTCAGTAGACGAGGAGGCAACCTCCTTTGTCACGGAGAAGGGGATCTACTGTTACAGAGTGATGCCTTTCGGGCTGAAAAACGCCGGGGCCACTTATCAAAGGTTGATGAACAAGGTTTTCGAGAATCAGCTGGGCGCAATATGGAGGTCTATGTGGATGACATGCTGACTAAAAGCACCAGCGCAGGAGACCATGTGACCGATCTCGGGGAGACTTTCGGCAATCTGCGCCGGTACCGAATGAAGCTCAACCCCCACAAATGCGCCTT
>UESW01001666.1:375839-389570 GCA_900491605.1 Calamus simplicifolius | reverse complement strand
ACTAGAAAAATCCAGGTAGCTGAGAGTGGAAGACGATTGCCTGCTTTGAGGAGAAAAAGGGCCTTCAGCTAGCTATCATGAGAGAGCACGACAGCCATAGAAATCTTAGGAGCTAGCTACTTGGCTAGCTAAAACATTGGTTAGTTAGCTACTCAGTTAGCTAACAACCAAACCATGCGGCACAGGAGCAAAAAGGCAAGACCATCACTTAGCTATTCAGCTAACTAAGACATCCACTAGTTAGCTCTTCAGCTAACTGAAGAAAAAGAAGCATACGGCTCAAGAGAAGACTTGGGATGATACTTAGCTCCCCAGCTAACTAGAAAAGAGGGCGCTCGGTCTGAGAGAGGAGAAAAAGCATCAGAGAGTGGGGAGTTAGCTAGTCAGCTAACTAAGCAATGGATAGTTAGCTCCCCAGCTAACTGAATACAAAAGCATAAAGGAGACTGGCCAGGGGAGTTAGCTCTCCAGCTAACTAAATGAAAAAACAATCACATACCCATGAGGAGTAGCTAGCTTCCCAGTTAACTGAACCAAAAGATAGCTAGCTCTCTAGCTAACTGTAGAACCAATTCAAACGGCTTGGAGGAGTAGGATTTAGCTCTCCAGCTAACTAGAAAACAATATCGCTCGGCCAGACACATTCTGTGAAAAATAGTTAGCTAAGAAAGAAGCTCAGTTAGCTAAAAGGCAAACCAGTTAACTCACAGGGGATATTAGCTAGCTAAAAGAAGCATCAGCTAGCACACCAGTTAGCTAAAAGAAGGGGGGTTCGGCCAAGTAAGAGTGACAGTAAATGATAGTTAGCTAAAGAACCAAACCAGCTAGTTAACAGGGAAGTCAAGTTAGCTAGTTAGCTAACTGATACCCAAACCAGCCAACTAGCACAGAGATGATAAAAACTATAGCTAACTAAAATGAAATCCAGCTAACTCACAAAGAGGCCAAGCTAGCTGTTGGCCCCTAGATTGATTTTGATGATTCAAAAATAATTAAGACTAAGTTTATTATGGAAATTAAGATTAATGCAGGATGTACAAGTGTCGTACAGGTGAGCCTTATCAAGCAAAATTTTATTGTTACATGGATGCTTGTTTTTCTCTTATGTTGAAGCTAGCTTATTCTTCTTTTTAGCTACCTAGACTTACATTCTAGCTAACCGTTTTGCCTATGGATGTGCTGGCCGAATGGTTGGAGAAAACGGCTAGCTTGGGAGCTAGCTTATTTCCTTCCTTAGCTAGCTTCCTCCTCTTGCTAGCTAGCATTTTCCTCACTCAGATAGCCTAGCCGAACCATGCACAAAACGAGTTAGCTTGTGAGCTAGCTTGTCCCTTCCATCAGTTAGCTGGATCTCTTGGGAAGCTAGCTATTCTTCTCTTGCAACAAGCTGGCCGAATGGGTGTGAAAATAAGTTAGCTAGTTAGCTAACTCCCTTCCACTCTTAGTTAGCTTGATTGCCTAAGTAGCTAACTATTTATTGCTGATTTTGTCTTGGCCGAATGCTCTTTGGAACTTGCTAGCTGGGCAGCTAGCTGGTTAGCTTGTGAGCTAACTTCTTTCCATTGGAAGCTAACTTGTTTCTTGCAGGAAATCTTCTTGGCTGAATTGTCTTCAAAACAAGCTAGCTGGAGAGCTAGCTTCTCCCTCGGACGGTTCCCATGATATTTGAATTTAGTTAGCTGGGAAGCTAACTCCTTTTCTCATGGGCGTATGAAAGCTTGCTTCAGTTAGCTGGGAAGCTAACTATTTTGTTCTTCTTTCTCTCTTGGCTGAATGAAACATAGAACAAGTTAGCTTAAAAGCTAACTACTTTATCCTTTCATCTCTCCTAGGCGCATGAAGTTTTGAATTCAGTTAGCTAGAGAGCTAACTACTTTTTATCATGATGCATGAACCTTTATTCAGTTAGCTGGAGAGATAACTACTTTACTCATTCTCTCTTCCTGGCCATATGAATTTTGAATTGAGTTAGCTGGAGAGCTAACTACTTTTTATCTTGGCCTCTTAAACTTTAGAACAAGTTAGCTGGAGAGCTAACTATTTTTTCCTGGATGCCTGATGAGGACATCAGTTCAGACCAGAGTTCGGGTCAGTCGAACCAGTCCTTGGATGTTCCTGTACCAGCAACCCAGAGTCAGCAGGCCACTTCAGGGAAGCCCACGCAAGGTAGTCTACGAAGGTCCAAGAGGTTGCAGAACAAACGGGCTTGAAATTCCATGTTTGGGCCGAGTGTACGGAATTGACCCGACTTCGTTTTGACACTTTGGGTCAATCGAATCCGGTCAGCTACTGTGTTGGATTGGGCCCAAACTTGGCTGGTCACATGGAAACAGACTGCTGATTCAAAGTCATCGCCTTTGGCGATGAGCTGCTGTGGATTTTGGCCATCCGGGCTCGTCTGATAGGAGTTTTGGGCCTGTTTCGTTTTTAATGGCATAGTTGTAATTTTTAACTAAACTTATGATGTTAGGGTTTTATCTCTTTTATTTAGGTTGGTTTTGGGCGGCCGTCAGAAGCAGAGAAGAAAGACGCTATTTTAGATTTCCTTTTTTTTCTCTTGAATGGAGATGAATGTTTTCTTTTTCTGATTCAAAACAATTGAATTGAAAATTCAATTGCTCTTCCTTTAAATTTCGGATTGTGAGTGATCAAAATTCAAAATTTTCCCCTTTTCTTGTCAAGATTCGAACCAAACCTGGACGAATTCTTTTCTCGCAGATTAGATCGTTCTTGAGTTGCAGGCATTTTGAATATCGCCCTGCATCAACTTGGTATCAGAGCCTTGATCCAATGGAGCAGAAGAACAATGATCAATCCCTGAGAGACGCCGTGAGAGATGCTATGCAAGACGCCATGCGAGACCAGCACCAGGTGATGCAACAGATGATGCAAACCATGCAGGCGATGATGGCGCGGATGGAGGTGCAAGATCGTGCCCAACCCATTCGAGTGGAGGAGCGTGATGAAATTGATGGAGGTAGGGAGAGGGGTTTCGAAAATCTGGAGGCACCACCAATTCGAAGAGGGCAACAGAGGCCTGATGTTGGACTTCCAAGGTATTTCGATCAACCTCCCTATTTCGAAAATCAGAATCGGTGGGAAGCAGGCTTCAGGGTCAAAATTCCAGAGTTTAAAGGAGGAATTAACCCAGACGAGTATGTTGATTGGACCCTTCAGGTCGATGACGTTTTTCGTCTGAAGGAGGTGCCCTTAGACAAGCAGGTACCGCTTGTCACAATTCGATTCAGAGATAGGGCTGCTGCTTGGTGGCATGCGCAGCACTATCGTAGATATATGGATGGGAGACCTCCATTAGCGTCATGGGCAGCGCTAAAGCAGGAGATGAACAGGGAGTTTTTGCCTCCGAACCATGAGCAGATTTTGTATTCGAAGTTGCATAGTTTGACGCAAGGTAGTCGGAGCGTCGAGGAGTACACAACTGAATTTTATCGATTGGTTGCACGAAATCGGTTGATTGAGGCTGAACCGAGATTGATAGCCATGTATCTTCATGGCTTGCGGCTGCCAATCCAAGATGCGCTGGCTGTGCATCGAATTGATAGTGTAGGAGATGCGCATATGAGGGCTCAGGCAGTGGAAAAGAGCTTGATGAGAAACAGGGGGTTTCAGAGCAGAGGGGGTTTTACTACGGGCCAGAGTTCAGGGCAGAATTCAGGGGGCAAATTTATGCCTCCAGTAGCGAGGCCGCAGGCATCAGTACCTCCAAGACCAACAGGGTCGAATGGAACCTCAGGTTCTCAGGCGAGAGTGGGCAGCAACAGGGCTAACATTCGCTGCCATCGGTGTCAGAATTTGGGGCACTATGCCAATGAATGCCCCAAGGCGCGAGCTCAGTTGTATATGGAGGAGTATATGGAGGGCGAATATGGAGGAGAGTTCCCTGAGGATGAGGAATTTGATGATGAGCTGTGTGTTATTGATCCGGACCATATTCAAGGGGAGAGCTTAGTGATACGAAGAATGTGTCTGGCGCCGAGATCAGATGAAGATTGGCGTCGGCATGACATCTTCACAACGAAATGTTTTGTGGCTGGCAAAACATGTCGTGTTATCATAGACTCCGGCAGTTGGGAGAATGTGATAGCAGAGGAGGCTGTGAAGAAGCTGGGGTTGCAGACAGACCCTCACCCACATCCATATAAGCTCGGTTGGGTGAACCGAAATGCAGACATTCAGGTCAGCCGAAGGTGTAAGTTGTCACTGTGTTTTGGTCCTCATTTCGAGACAACTATTGAGGCGGATGTTGTTCCAATGGATGCTACTCACATCATACTGGGGCATCCGTGGCAGTTTGATAACAGGGCAGTGTACAACGGGTACACCCACAGTTATATGCTGCGTCCAGATGGGAGGAAAGTTATTTTGAAGCCACTTCAGGAAGTGAGTGGACAGAATACGATAATTTGTTTACCAAGCACAGAATTCGATGCGAGTTTGGATGGAGAGGATGTTTGTTTTGCTTTGGTGAGCAAGTCAGGGGACTTCGGCATGGAAGAGGAGCAAAGGCCGAATATGATTCCTGAGGAGTTGGTGTCTGTCTTGGAGGAATTCCGAGATGTTGTATCAAAGGAGCTACCGGCTGGATTACCACCTCTCCGAGATATTCAGCACGGCATTGACCTTATTCCGGGCTCAGTGTTGCCGAATAAGGCTCATTATCGGATGACACCGCAACAGCATGAGGAATTGAGGAGGCAGGTCCAAGAACTTTTGGACAAGGGGTTCGTACGGGAGAGTATTAGCCCGTGCGCGGTGCCAGCCCTTTTGGTACCGAAGAAGGATGGTACGTGGCGCATGTGTGTCGACAGCCGCGTGGTTAACAAAATTACTGTGAAGTACAGTTCCCGATACCGAGGTTGGACGACATGCTTGATCAGTTGAGTGGTGCTAAGGTCTTCACGAAGATTGATTTGAAGAGTGGGTACCATCAGATAAGGATGAAGCCTGGAGACGAATGGAAGACAGCCTTCAAGACTAAGGAAGGGCTGTATGAATGGTTGGTAATGCCATTTGGGTTGTCAAACGCGCCGAGCATGTTCATGCGCGTAATGAACCAGGTTTTACGTCCATTTCTTAGCTCATTTGTGGTTGTCTACTTTGATGATATTTTGATATACAGCAGGACAGCCGAAGAGCATGTGGGCCATGTGGCACAGGTTTTGTCAGTGTTACGTGAGAACCAGTTAGTTGCTAACCCAGAGAAGTGCATTTGGATGGTTGGGAGACTAATTTTTCTGGGGTACGTTGTGACTGGAGAGGGGATTCTCCCATACAGGAATAAGGTGCATGCAATTGTGGAATGGCCAGTACCTTCAACCTTGACAGAATTGAGATCCTTTTTGGGTCTTGCAGGGTTTTATCGCAGGTTTGTCAAGGGGTATAGTGAGCTGGCTGCACCTTTAACGGAATTGTTGAAGGGATCCAGATTCGGGTGGAATGATGCCGCACAGGAGGCATTTGATGGGCTGAAAGTCAGATTGACCGAAGCTCCTTTATTGGTTCTTCCTGATTTTGATAGAGTTTTTGAGGTGGATTGTGATGCTTCGAAGACTGGAATTGGGGCAGTGCTTAACCAGGAAGGAAGACCAGTCGCATACTTCAGTGAGAAGCTGGGAGGAGCTAAACTGGCTTACTCGGTTTATGATCTGGAATTGTACGCCATTGTGAGATCCTTGCAGCATTGGCGCCACTACTTGATTCAGCGGGAGTTTGTACTGTATTCAGACCATCAGGCGCTGAAGTTTTTACAGGGTCAGCATAAACTGAGTTCAAGGCATGCGAAGTGGGTGAGTGCCTTGCAGGAATACACTTTCAGCATCAAGCACAAGTCTGGTACGTGAATAGAGTGGCTGATGCTTTGAGTAGGCGGAGCTTGTTGATTGGCGCTATGCATGTGTACACTCTCGGCTTTGAGAGTGTAAGGGAGGACATTCGTGTGGATGAGCACTTCAAGGGGATTTTGGCAAAATTGAGGCGGGGGAGCGAACTGATTTCGTTCTCCATGATGGATATTTGTTTCGAGGTAACTGCTTATGTGTTCCTGATACGTCTCTTCGTGTGTTGATCATCCAGGAACTGCATAACCAGGGTCACTTCGGAAGGGATAAAACAGCCTGGTTGATTCGGCAGCGGTTTTATTGGCCTGGTCTTGACCGAGATGTCAAGGCTTTTGTGAAGAGGTGCAGGTTGTGTCAAGAGTCGAAGGGGACAGACACGAACCAAGGTATGTACACGCCTTTACCTATCCCAGAGGCACCATGGCGAGATGTTTCTATGGACTTTGTTGTAGGATTGCCGCGGACAGCAAGGGGACTGGATTCGATTATGGTGATTGTGGATCGGTTCAGTAAGTGGCATGTTTCTTGCCATGCAAAACCACTTTTGATGCGTCAAAGGTTGCTGACTTATATTTTGCTTCAGTGGTTCGGCATTTTGGTATACCGGCATTGATGGGAGGACATCAGTTCAGGACCAGAGTTTGGGTCTGTTGCGGGCAAATGTCATGAATTCCTGGGATTTGTCCTTGGATGTTCCTGTACCAGCATCCCAGAGTCAGCAGGCCACGTCAGGGAAGACCACACCAGATAATCTACGAAGGTCCAAGAGGTTGCAGAACAAACGGGCTTGAAATTTTGTGTCGGACTGGGCCCAAACTTGGCTGGTCACATGGAAACGGACTGCTGATTCAAAGTCATTGCCGTTGGCCATGAGCTGCTGTGGATTTTGGCCATCCGGGCTCGTCTGATAGGAGTTTTGGGCCTGTTTTCGTTTTTAATGGCATAGTTGTAATTTTTCTAAACTTATGATGTTAGGGTTTTATCTCTTTTATTTAAGTTGGTTTTGGGCGGCCGTCAGAGGCAGAGAAGAAAGACGCTGTTTTAGATTTCCTTTTTTTTTTCTTGAATGGAGATGAATGTTTTCTTTTTTTTCTGATTCAAAACAATTGAATTGAAAATTCAATTGCTCTTCCTTTAAATTTCGGATTGTGAGTGATCAAAATTCAAATTTTCCCCTTTTCTTGTCAAGATTCGAACCAAACCTGGACGAATTCTTTTCTCGCAGATTAGATCGTTCTTGAGTTGCAGGCGTTTTGAATATCGCCCTGCATCAACTTGGTATCAGAGCCTTGATCCATTCCTTCCATTACCGCCTTGATCCATTCCTTCCATTACCATCTTGATCCATTCCTTCCAAACCCAAATATCAACCCTAACCGAAATTTGATCCAATGGAGCAGAAGAACAATGATCAATCCCTGAGAGACGCCGTGAGAGATGCTATGCAAGACGCCATGCGAGACCAGCACCAGGTGATGCAACAGATGATGCAAACCATGCAGGCGATGATGGCGCGGCTGGAGGTGCAGAATCGTGCCCAACCCCTTCGAGTGGAGGAGCGTGATGAAATTGATGGAGGTAGGGAGAGGGGTTTCGAAAATCTGGAGGCACCACCAATTCGAAGAGGGCAACAGAGGCCTGATGTTGGACTTCCAAGGTATGTCGATCAACCTCCCTATTTCGAAAATCAGAATCGGTGGGAAGCAGGCTTCAGGGTCGAAATTCCAGAGTTTAAAGGAGGAATTAACCCAGACGAGTATGTTGATTGGACCCTTCAGGTCGATGATGTTTTTCGTCTGAAGGAGGTGCCCTTAGACAAGCAGGTACCGCTTGTCACAATTCGATTCAGAGATAGGGCTGCTGCTTGGTGGCATGCGCAGCACTATCGTAGATATATGGATGGGAGACCTCCATTAGCGTCATGGGCAGCGCTAAAGCAGGAGATGAACAGGGAGTTTTTGCCTCCGAACCATGAGCAGATTTTGTATTCGAAGTTGCATGGTTTGACGCAAGGTAGTCGGAGCGTCGAGGAGTACACAACTGAATTTTATCGATTGGTTGCACGAAATCGGTTGATTGAGGCTGAACCGAGATTGATAGCCATGTATCTTCATGGCTTGCGGCTGCCAATCCAAGATGCACTGGCTGTGCATCGAATTGATAGCGTAGGAGATGCGCATATGAGGGCTCAGGCAGTGGAAAAGAGCTTGATGAGAAACAGGGGGTTTCAGAGCAGAGGGGGTTTTACTACGGGCCAGAGTTCAGGGCAGAATTCAGGGGGCAAATTTATGCCTCCAGTAGCGAGGCCGCAGGCATCAGTACCTCCAAGACCAACAGGGTCGAATGGAACCTCAGGTTCTCAGGCGAGAGTGGGCAGCAACAGGGCTAACATTCGGTGCCATCGGTGTCAGAATTTGGGGCACTATGCCAATGAATGCCCCAAGGCGCGAGCTCAGTTGTATATGGAGGATTATATGGAGGACGAAAATGGAGGAGAGTTCCCTGAGGATGAGGAATTTAATGATGAGCTGTGTGTTATTGATCCGGACCATATTCAAGGGGAGAGCTTGGTGATACGAAGAATGTGTCTGGCGCCGAGATCAGATGAGATTGGCGTCGGCATGACATCTTCACAACGAAATGTTTTGTGGCTGGCAAAACATGTCGTGTTATCATAGACTCCGGCAGTTGGGAGAATGTGATAGCAGAGGAGGCTGTGAAGAAGCTGGGGTTGCAGACAGACCCTCACCCACATCCATATAAGCTCGGTTGGGTGAACCGAAATGCAGACATTCAGGTCAGCCGAAGGTGTAAGTTGTCACTGTGTTTTGGTCCTCATTTCGAGACAACTATTGAGGCGGATGTTGTTCCAATGGATGCTACTCACATCATACTGGGGCGTCCGTGGCAGTTTGATAACAGGGCAGTGTACAACGGGTACACCCACAGTTATATGCTGCGTCCAGATGGGAGGAAAGTTATTTTGAAGCCGCTTCAGGAAGTGAGTGGACAGAATACAGTAATTTGTTTACCAAGCACAGAATTCGATGCGAGTTTGGATGGAGAGGATGTTTGTTTTGCTTTGGTGAGCAAGTCAGGAGACTTCGGCGTGGAAGAGGAGCAAAGGCCAAATATGATTCCTGAGGAGTTGGTGTCTATCTTGGAGGAATTCCGAGATGTTGTATCAAAGGAGCTACCGGCTGGATTACCACCTCTCCGAGATATTCAGCACGGCATTGACCTTATTCCGGGCTCAGTGTTGCCGAATAAGGCTCATTATCGGATGACACCGCAACAGCATGAGGAATTGAGGAGGCAGGTCCAAGAACTTTTGGACAAGGGGTTCGTACGGGAGAGCATTAGCCCGTGCGCGGTGCCAGCCCTTTTGGTACCGAAGAAGGATGGTACGTGGCGCATGTGTGTCGACAGCCGCGCGGTTAACAAAATTACTGTGAAGTACAGGTTCCCGATACCGAGGTTGGACGACATGCTTGATCAGTTGAGTGGTGCTAAGGTCTTCACGAAGATTGATTTGAAGAGTGGGTACCATCAGATAAGGATGAAGCCTGGAGACGAATGGAAGACAGCCTTCAAGACTAAGGAAGGGCTGTATGAATGGTTGGTAATGCCATTCGGGTTGTCAAACGCGCCGAGCACGTTCATGCGCGTAATGAACCAGGTTTTACGTCCATTTCTTAGCTCATTTGTGGTTGTCTACTTTGATGATATTTTGATATACAGCAGGACAGCCGAAGAGCATGTGGGCCATGTGGCACAGGTTTTGTCAGTGTTACGTGAGAACCAGTTAGTTGCTAACCCAGAGAAGTGCATTTGGATGGTTGGGAGACTAATTTTTCTGGGGTACGTTGTGACTGGAGAGGGGATTCTCCCAGATAGGAATAAGGTGCATGCAATTGTGGAATGGCCAGTACCTTCAACCTTGACAGAATTGAGATCCTTTTTGGGTCTTGCAGGGTTTTATCGCAGGTTTGTCAAGGGGTATAGTGAGCTGGCTGCACCTTTAACGGAATTGTTGAAGGGAGCCAGATTCGGGTGGAATGATGCCGCACAGGAGGCATTTGATGGGCTGAAAGTCAGATTGACCGAAGCTCCTTTATTGGTTCTTCCTGATTTTGATAGAGTTTTTGAGGTGGATTGTGATGCTTCGAAGACTGGAATTGGGGCAGTGCTTAACCAGGAAGGAAGACCAGTCGCATACTTCAGTGAGAAGCTGGGAGGAGCTAAACTGGCTTATTCGGTTTATGATCTGGAATTGTACGCCATTGTGAGATCCTTGCAGCATTGGCGCCACTACTTGATTCAGCGGGAGTTTGTACTGTATTCAGACCATCAGGCGCTGAAGTTCTTACAGGGTCAGCATAAACTGAGTTCAAGGCATGCGAAGTGGGTGAGTGCCTTGCAGGAATACACTTTCAGCATCAAGCACAAGTCTGGTACGTTGAATAGAGTGGCTGATGCTTTGAGTAGGCGGAGCTTGTTGATTGGCGCTATGCATGTGTACACTCTCGGCTTTGAGAGTGTAAGGGAGGACATTCGTGTGGATGAGCACTTCAAGGAGATTTTGGCCAAAATTGAGGCGGGGGAGCGAACTGATTTCGTTCTCCATGATGGATATTTGTTTCGAGGTAACTGCTTATGTGTTCCTGATACGTCTCTTCGTGTGTTGATCATCCAGGAACTGCATAACCAGGGTCACTTCGGAAGGGATAAAACAGCCTGGTTGATTCGGCAGCGGTTTTATTGGCCTGGTCTTGACCGAGATGTCAAGGCTTTTGTGAAGAGGTGCAGGTTGTGTCAAGAGTCGAAGGGGACAGACACGAACCAAGGTATGTACACGCCTTTACCTATCCCAGAGGCACCATGGCGAGATGTTTCTATGGACTTTGTTGTAGGATTGCCGCGGACAGCAAGGGGACTGGATTCGATTATGGTGATTGTGGATCGGTTCAGTAAGGTGGCGTGTTTCTTGCCATGCAAAACCACTTTTGATGCGTCAAAGGTTGCTGACTTATATTTTGCTTCAGTGGTTCGGCATTTTGGTATACCGGCATCCATAGTGTCAGACAGGGACAGCAAGTTTATGGGACACTTCTGGCGAGAGCTGTGGAAGAAGTTGGGCACAAAGTTGAAATTCAGCAGTCCTTATCATCCTCAGACGGATGGACAGACTGAAGTTGTCAACCGTAGCTTGGGTAATCTGTTGCGGGCAAATGTGCATGAATTCAGGAGCTGGGATTTGTGTTTGCCGAAGATTGAGTTTGAGTTCAACTCTTCAGTGAACCGTTCTACAGGGTTTGCTCCGTTTCAGATACTGTTTGGGTTCTTGCCAAGAGGTCCTTTGGATGTTCTGCCAGTTGAGTCGCCAGAGAAGGTGAGTCAGAAGGTTGAAGATAGAGTGTCTGACTTGCAGGAGATACATGCGACTGTTAGAGCCAAATTGGAGCAGACTTACGCCAAATACAAGGCGAAAGCTGATCAGCAGCGTCGGCAACAGTCCTTTGAAGTGGGCGATTTGGTATGGGTTTACTTACCGAGGGAGCGGTATCCACAGGGAGCTTTAACGAAGCTCAAGCCGAAGAAGATAGGTCCATGCCAGGTATTGGAGAAATTTGGTGACAATGCCTATCGGGTTGAGTTACCAGATGATGTCTTCATTTCGGATGTGTTCAACATTCGGCATCTGACCCCTTATGCAGGAGAGAATTCGAGCTTGAGGTCAAGCTTTTCAGAGGAAGGGGAGAGTGATGAGGACATCAGTTCAGACCAGAGTTCGGGTCAGTCGAACCAGTCCTTGGATGTTCCTGTACCAGCAACCCAGAGTCAGCAGGCCACGTCAGGGAAGACCACACCAGATAATCTACGAAGGTCCAAGAGGTTGCAGAACAAACGGGCTTGAAATTTTGTGTCGGACTGGGCCCAAACTTGGCTGGTCACATGGAAACGGACTGCTGATTCAAAGTCATTGCCGTTGGCATGAGCTGCTGTGGATTTTGGCCATCCGGGCTCGTCTGATAGGAGTTTTGGGCCTGTTTTCGTTTTTAATGGCATAGTTGTAATTTTTCTGAACTTATGATGTTAGGGTTTTCTCTCTTATTTAAGTTGGTTTTGGGCGGCCGTCAGAGGCAGAGAAGAAAGACGCTATTTTAGATTTCCTTTTTTTTTTCTTGAATAGATGAATGTTTTTTTTTTTTTCTGATTCAAAACAATTGAATTGAAAATTCAATTGCTCTTCCTTTAAATTTCGGATTGTGAGTGATCAAAATTCGAAATTTTCCCCTTTTCTTGTCAAGATTCGAACCAAACCTGGACGAATTCTTTTCTCGCAGATTAGATCGTTCTTGAGTTGCAGAGCCCTGCATTTCTCAAGAGCCACCTGATGGAGGCCAATCAGTGCATGGGAGCCCAATTCGGGAGGAAGAAGTTGATGAGTCAGTCCACTTGCAGCATTGTTATTCCAACATTCAGCAGCATCCCCCCTATCCATTTAACGAAGCTCAGCCGAAGAAGATAGGTCCATGAGGTCCCTAAGTTACCAGATGATGTGATGTGTTCAACATTCGGCATCTGACCCCTTATGCAGGAGAGAATTCGAGCTTGAGGTCAAGCTTTTCAAAGGAAGGGGAGAGTGATGAGGACATCAGTTCAGACCAGAGTTCGGGTCAGTCGAACCAGTCCTTGGATGTTCCTGTACCAGCAACCCAGAGTCAGCAGGCCACTTCAGGGAAGCCCACGCCAGGTAGTCTACGAAGGTCCAAGAGGTTGCAGAACAAACGGGCTTGAAATTCCATGTTTGGGCCGAGTGTACGGAATTGACCCGACTTCGTTTTGACACTTTGGGTCAATCGAATCCGGTCAGCTACTGTGTCGGACTGGGCCCAAACTTGGCTGGTCACATGGAAACGGACTGCTGATTCAAAGTCATTGCCTTTGGCAATGAGCTGCTGTGGATTTTGGCCATCCGGGCTCGTCTGATAGGAGTTTTGGGCCTGTTTTCGTTTTTAATGGCATAGTTGTAATTTTTAACTAAACTTATGATGTTAGGGTTTTATCTCTTTTATTTAGGTTGGTTTTGGGCGGCCGTCAGAGGCAGAGAAGAAAGACGCTATTTTAGATTTCCTTTTTTTTCTCTTGAATGGAGATGAATGTTTTCTTTTTCTGATTCAAAACAATTGAATTGAAAATTCAATTGCTCTTCCTTTAAATTTCGGATTGTGAGTGATCAAATTCGAAATTTTCCCCTTTTCTTGTCAAGATTCGAACCAAACCTGGACGAATTCTTTTCTCGCAGATTAGATCGTTCTTGAGTTGCAGGCATTTTGAATATCGCCTTGCATCAATGCCTTCCTAGCCGTGTGCATGATAGAAAGAGTTAGCTTGAAAGCTAACTACTTTATTTTCTTATGGCTGATTTTATTCTTCTCCATGAGCCGGACGTCTTCAAAGAAGCTTGTTGGAAAATTAATTCCAGCTAGCCACCACTCTGCACTCTTACATGCTCTCTCTCTCTCTCTAATTATATTTCCATTCTCATGTTTACTAACTTTTGATCTTTTGGGGTTTGACAGAGATCTTTCTTCATCAAAGGATTAAATGCAATCAATGCTTAGGGAAATAATCTCAAACGGTTACATTTTTCTTCCATTTTAATTTTCTCTTATTACCAATGTATCTAACGGACATTTTTTTGGTTTAAATAGTTGAGATCAGAGGAACACAATGACGAATATGAAAAAGAAAAAGAGGAGAAAGAAATCAAGAAAGAGAGTATTCATTGCATATTTTTCGGAGTGTTGGAAAGCAAGTTCTTGTGCATTGAAGTTGACAAATCTTAATCATCGCTCAAGTCGTTCAG